>CM030370.1:54845985-55141308 GCA_003604175.2 Clonorchis sinensis
GAGGCAGAGGTCGGGTTCGAACCAGGGACCTTCCGGTCAGTAAATTCGCGCCCTAACCACTGGGCCACTTCGCCCCCCCCCCCTTATATATGAGGTCCCTATGAGACACAACAATTTATAAGAGATATCCTTCATCGTCAGACGCTGTCACAGTTTCTGAAGAGCAACGGAGTCGAAAGCAGCTTTCAGATCTAGAAATACGACCATTCTTGATCGTCGGAAGGAGTGGTGCAGTTCCAGCACATGTTGCAAGGTGAGGATGTGATCGATACAGCCCTGGCCGGGCAGAACCTAGTTTGATTCTCGCAAGTCTGACTCTGTTTGGAAGCTACGACCACCGGACTGATGTCCCGGTGGTTTTCGTTCCATGTCCTTGGATCATTTTTGGAAAGGCCCGCCAGAGAGGTGCTCCATTCTATCGATATTCTTTCTCCGTTCCAGATAACAGGATAACCACGGGAGACTCGCCACTTTCTTTGGTGACTGCAGAATGCGAACCATCTGGGCCAGGTGCTTCGTCTCCCGGAGCAACAAAATCCCACGCGGGACCTCTGTTGTCGATGGTATACTGATACCAAATTACCACTCGGGTTGATCAGATTCCCCAAAAAGTCGCATCGATGAGGGCAAGCAGAATTGTTTTCAATGTTAAGCCTATCATTCAAGATGTTGTTCGGCAAAAGAATTGAGATCTAGCTCCTTTCAGGAACGGTTTCACTAACAACAGCTGGTCGGACTATCCAGAACAGGGTGCAATTGCTCCCGGTTGCAAAAGCCGTCTCCAATCCTCGGGATTTTGCGATCCACCAGTGCTCTCTGTCAATCCTTAGGCTCCTCATTATTCGGTGTTTTAGCGATCTGCGCGCACAGTAGTTTGCTGCTGGTGTAGCTTCCCCGGTTCAACCAGAGCTGCTGGTCGTGACATATCCATTGTTCATTGGGGTGCGCAGCGGCCTCGACAGACGGTTGTAAAAGCTGTAGGTATGACTTCTTTCACCTTTTTACAACCGTCAGCCAGATCACTACCATAACCACCGTACCCGTCGAGTTCTGGAAGCCTCTCAGAAGCCTCAAGGTGATGTTACTGAATTACAGGGAAGCTTTACAAGTGATGTTACTGAATTACAGGGACGCCTTACAAGTGATGAACTGAACGGCTATGCACCGACCAGCGAGTTTCCCGAAGGGAAGCGTTTCCGCACAAAGCATCATCATCATCATTATCGACAGCATGACATCAGTATTCAATACTGATACTTCGCATACCTGGTCCGAAGGAGCAGGAAGTAAGACATAACTGTCTGACTTCTAATGCGGCTGCGCGAAGCAGGTACCCTCTGAGCAATGCCAGATTCCTTGGTTTGAAAATTAGTTGGACCGTACTGAATAATTAGCCAGTGGTCACGGTCAAGTGTTGAGCTATCGGAGTGTGCGGTTTTACTGCCGACCTTTTCTAACGCGGACCTACACAGCGAAAAGCACGTCGCTGCTTTCAGAAATATGGGTATGCTGGTCGTCTGTAGGAAATGCCTTACTGTCTTACCACTCCTATCGCAGGAAATAGTACGAGTCTACCTCCGAACCCTCTTAATACGAGTTCACGTAGTACGGAGAGTATCCCTGAGTCGGACTGCCCCGCGTCAGCACCATAGCAATTAAAGCAAAACTAGATGACACCAGTGGTGTCTCATTTCCATACAAACAGGTCAACTTATTTCAAAAGAGCCTTACAATCGAAGGAGGATAATTTAGCCCGGAAAACAGCGCACATTTCAGCAGGCGGTAAATAGGCATGCGCAACATATGGCCCAGCCAACTTACCTTGTGTTGTCGGTTTTATTATTTGATAGTGGTATCGTCTATGTCATCAGAAATCTGTCTCATAATCACCACATTGCAAATTTGCCCGTTCCAGTCGATTCCAGTTACACTTGTGAAACAATAGTGGTCAAAGACCTGAAGATGTCTCAGATCCTCCACCGGAAGTGGCTAAATCTCGCAACCGCACAACAATACAGCTCGCACTGTAGTCTGATACACACGTTCTTTGAGACCCAGTGAGGTGCCTTTCTGACGCCACAAGGGACGCGAACTGGTAAATACAACTCGTACCTTCGAGATTCGCGCGTTCACTGCGTCTGTCACACTATCGCCAGGGCTGGTGCAACGTCCAAGATAAGTATGGTGTTCTAGAACCTGTAGTGTCACTCTGTGAATTTTCAGAAGTATGCCAAGCAGCATGACTTTCCACCTTGTGGGCGCGAAACACATGTTGGAGGAATGGATTACCTTGGTCAGCTTTTCTAGCGATGCTTGCACTTCCTGCATATTTCAAGTGGATAAGGTTCTCTCTGGGAGAGTGCTGTACACCGGAGTTTTGGAGACCCGACGGTATTCGCCTCAGTGCTTTATAAATAATGAAACTGAACAAAAATGGAGTGTACACCTTCGTCGGGCAACATCGATCGTGGGAACGCGTTTGGAGGGCGCACAATTTGGGGGATTTACAAATTCAGGATCCTCTGGGGCATATCCTGTTGCGTAAGCGTATCGAAGAGAACAAACCGATTAACAGAATTAGAGACGCTCTTGAAGTCAAGGGCCACCAAGATTGTAGGGCGGCTGTATGAATGCTAACGCTCCTACAGTTGACGGAGTGTGAAGATATGATCCACACTTCCATTTCCGACCATAATTCTGCTTGTTGTTCTCGGATCCTCTCTTCATGCGCCTTCGTAAGACTTAAAATAGATGATGTAGCGTTTCGTTACAGAACGGGTCGAGCCAATTTCTCCGGGATTGCTACACTCACTACGGGCACCCTTTTGAGAATGGGCACCACTACTGACTCACCCGTTAGTTGGGACGGTCACTTTCTCCCAGATAGAGACAAATAGGTTAGACAAGTATCGACCGAGGATTTCGCCTCTAGCTTTGAACAGAGCGTGTGGGAGTTCATCATTTCCAGCAGCTGGGTGAAGCTTGAGGGACAGAAGGCAGCTGCTTATTTCGAAGCCGCCGGAGGTTCAAAGTTCACTGTACAGGGCAGCCTTTCAGGATGCAAAACCTGTGAGCAACTGGGGGCGACAAGTTGGGTTGGTCTTGAAAGTGTTGAGCCCAACGACTCAGAAGCTCCTTTTTCACATATAGGCGTCGTTCTGATCTGTGAATGTTTTGCCCATTGGATGCTTCTTTTGGTCCGTTGTGCATAAGCACATTCCCGGAGTATCTCGCCTCTTTCGTTTCAGCTTTCTGGATCCACCAAGCTTCTCGATCCGTGTTTTTCATTTGAATCCTGGGTCGAGCGGCATGGAATTCTCGACAAGAAGGAATACGTGTCCGAACTCCGAGCAATTTTTGAGTACTGCTCCTTGTTCACTTTCCTGGCATGTGTGAACCTTTACGGAGTCGGTTCCCGCCGGGACAGCCTGCAGGACCATTGAAGCACAGAAACCCGACCACCAACACAAGGTGACAGGTTTGGGTCGAGACCACTGTAGTCAGGACTACTTGTGCTTCTCTACCGTGCGTTGTCCATCTTTTGATATCTTCCAGTCGGTGCCTGTTTATCCGGAATATAGAGCCAAGCTAGCGAAGTTGGTGCGGCTGAATCAACTTACCAACGGGATATGAAGTGGTATTACAGCTAAAACTACGCGTCTAAATCCAAAATTGTTAATCCGATGTTCCTCTGACACGTGTGCAATGATCCGAAGGCGCCAACGGACAAAAACACTAAAACTGGTCTTCAGCGTATAATGGCCAGGCTTCAAAACCGTAAAGCAACACTAGAGGTTATTCTAAACCCTACTTCTCCCCCAACAGACCAGTGTCACTCGTTTCAGAGGTGCCAGCAAAGGAAAGAAAAATGGGTTTCAGCCATTCTACCACTCAGTTCACCAACAAGATGTCAGACGACACGATGGGACCACCCAGACAAGCCAACCTCTCTATTATATTCAGTGGATCTGATTCCACCACCAACGTTGGTGGTGGACTCGCCAAATTTTGCAACGGCGCTTCAAAGGTGCAAAGCATAAACTAAATTGCATGCAAACATCACTAATATTGCTTGTTCTATTTTCTGTCTGAATAGAATCTAAGCCATGTAGCGCAGCGTCACTTGCATACTCCAAGTCTTTAAGGACTACCCAGAGAATGAGCTCTAAGTCAATGGTATAGGACGTTGGGAACTTGTATTCGATGAGAGTTGTGGTTAGAGGGCGAATTTGCTGACCGAAAGGTCCGCTGTTCGAACCCGGCCTCTGCATCTCGACTTCTCCTGTCTAGTATTCCAGTCCTCGTGCCTTTTTCGGGTGGCATGGCAGGTAGGCACGGAAATGGTGTTACAGCTGAACGATATATATAGGACTGTAGCTGCCGGTCGACAGGCAGTCACCAGTTTTGTATTGTTATGAAAGTCACTTCGTCCAAAGCAGAGGGAAGTTTACCTTCGCCCAGCGAGTGACGAATGGTATTGCCGTCCCGGTGAGACCATCCTTCGCTCCTCGAGCATGAACATGAATCAATCTAAGACCCTATTTGAACTGGATAGTAGTCTCGTTTTGCAATGCTAGATTCGTAGCGATTTGTACTTCAAATCAATCTTCACTTGGCCGAACGGTTTGCTTCTTGGTCGTAAGCAATTTAAACAGCTGAAGCTATTGACAGACTTCTCCGGCTGCCAAATCTTGCAGGCAGTTAATAGCATAACGAAGAACGTTCTTCTTCTTGGCAGTTCGAAGAAGAGCCATAGCACGGATCAAGAAGTAGGACATGGGCTGACTTCGTAGACGCGCTGCAAAAGGAGCTGCTCTCCAATTCACAGAAGCAGATTGATACACAGCACCAGGCCTTTAATCCAGGGTCATGCCCAAGTGTACACAAGATCGCGATCTATAGCTTATACTTGTATTCTCAACCTAAATGCTGGAATGGTTGCGGTCCGGAGATTTTTAGCTGGAAACCTTGTCATGCGGAATTCAGTGCCGACACCGCCTTACCACTCGCAGTTAGGCACTGCTACGGCTAAGGAGCATATCCCGCACACAATTGGCCAAACGACCGGGGCGCTTGCTGGCTCAGCATCAAGTCGAGCTCTGATTGGCCGAAAGTCTGCACTCGACAGCCAATCATGAACCCCTATCCGCCGAATGCCGCTAGGCAACGACGCATCTAGACGCCGGAATCTTCAGATATTTGTCGCCTCACGAACTTCATATACGTGGCTCTCTCCATGTGTTTTCGAACTGCTTTTGGCGTTAATTCACGCTGTGCACCTTTGGTAGTTGTTCTGATGAGAATGCCGGTTTGGGAGGTTCAGGCCGAGGATGAAGCTGGCCAACAGGAACCCACGATGCCTGTCGAATTTGACCAGCTCCTAGAATTGTTGCAACAGCAAGGCAGAAGCAGTTTGAGGAAGCGCAGAAATGAAGCTCATTGAATCACTGGCGCATAGACTGCTCTTCCATATAGCAGAAGTCAGTGAGATGCCTGTTTCTTCACATGGTGTAGCCGCGGGCCCGGTCGAGGATTTCATATTCGACTAACCTTCTGGAGATACTTTTGACCCATATTTCAAGCGGGAAGAAGATTTTTCGAGTTCAGCGACGAGCGGAAAGCTATATCATTGCTTCGAAAACTCGGCACACCAAAGCATGAATGGCATATAAATTACATTCTCCCCAAGCTGATTCGCGACCTGAACTTTGATGAAACGGTCAAAATTGTCCCAGATATTCGGTGATCAGGTATTCTGTTCAGTGTCCATTATCACTGTCTGAGGCTGGCGAAGAAAGATGATGAATATCTCATCATGTTTACCAGTGTTGTCAATTGGGAATTCGAGCGCTTCAAGCTCAGCTAAATGGCAGTGACCCTGTTCGAGCACCGGTCGCCAGTAGTCCCAAGATGAAGAAATCAGAACTTGGCTGCTCCATAGAATTGAATAGGATGCTGAAATGTCATTACAGAAATTCCCCACCGAAAGTCAGCTCCTCATTAACCTGAAGCACGACATGACAATGTTTGGTCATTCACCTGCTAATTCAACAAGCAGCGTACACGCAATCAAAAACAGAATCCCAAAGAAATCCGAGAACAAGCC
Organism: Clonorchis sinensis; assembly: GCA_003604175.2. Lineage (NCBI taxonomy): Eukaryota > Metazoa > Platyhelminthes > Trematoda > Opisthorchiida > Opisthorchiidae > Clonorchis > Clonorchis sinensis. The sequence goes on from CM030370.1 coordinate 54,852,092, forward strand.
AGGTAGAAACAGAGAAGACCTCCCGCAGGTTAACGGCAGTGCGGTGAATGGCATTTCGCTTGCTTTTATTGGCCAACAGGAAACAAATTTTCTGGTGTGATCGTCATAGCCACAAACAGGATTTGTGTTGATCCCAGATGCAACAGCCATCGGTACCCCGCGGTAGAGCTACGAATCACGCTCCAACTTGGTGACGGAGAAATTCTTCTTTGATTTTGCTTGCCAAAGAAAGTTTGTGGCGGTTCTTATCAAGGACATCCAAGATCTTCGGCAGCTTGACACGGGCTCTCACTTCACGTTGCTCACTGAACGAACGTGATGATGAATTGATAAGACACATGTTAAACCGGCTGATCATTGGGCGCTTACTACTACTTGCGACAAGCTGAAATTGACTGACAAGGATGACTGCTCTATGCGCTTCAGTGGCTCGACCGCACAAACCACGTGCTACCTGACGTCTTGCCCCAAACTTTATTACATAGGGCTGGAATGGACCAATAAGTTGGAGCCTCTGGAAAGGTCGATTAATTCTATTTGTAACCTCATGCACACAGCAGCTGAAAGGGCCCTCGAACAAACTCGGTTTTTGAAGCGTTCACTGGAGAATCGCCTACAACGCCGTGCATAAATTTCGCCGACGGTCTTGGACGGTCACCACAGCGAGATCCAGGCTGTTATCCTCCCCAATGCTGAACTAGTACCATACGCAGCCCCACCCGTCGTTGACCAGAAACTGGACCGACTAAAGAAGGCTGGTGTTCTCCAACGGACCAACTACTTGGCATGTGGCACGCAGAGGGCATTGTTGAGGAAGGCTAACGGGACCATCCTTTTGTATGCAGACATCTCTGCTGTTCTCAGTACTGCACTAGATAGCCATCAGTGCCCTCTGCCTCTCCAGACGACTTATTCGCGAGACTAACTGTGGGGAAATGCTTCCCGAAGAGTGATTTGACCGGTGCATGAAAGCTTTACGTTGTCAAAAACATAACAGTTTCTTTAAAAAGCACACCGGATCTTTACGGATTGACGAAACTTAAGCATCCAAAAAATTCACTTTGTAACTTAAAGTAAGAGTCAGTTGGTCGTCGGCCGCACCGACATACTGGTGTTTTTATCAAGCCAACAATATCTCTTATCTTCTGTCCGTTTAGGAGCGTCGACACCACTTCGGGCTCTACACACAGGAAACCGTCAAACTTTTCCGAGGAATGTATGAAAACATGAAAACATCTAGAGAAAATATAACGTTCCATCTCGTCCCAAATTTGCCAACGGCCCCACCTAGACGCGCAGGAGGAGCGCAGCGCGTCTTGCAGGCCCACGAGGTTTTAACGGCAGAATGAATACTTGAGGCCGTGTTATTTAGCTTCCAGGTAAAAGTAACGCACGTTGTGTTTCGCAAGTTGTCCGCGGCTCATGGTCTCAACACCACATGTTGGTCGAGCACAGAAACTTGGTTCGTTTAGCTGAAAAGTGTGGGTGGCGAAGTCGGGCTTACCCCAAACCAAAACTTTGAAGCTCTTTCTTAATTCACGGGAGACCCGATGGATGGCGCTGTGCTTGGGAGCCCATAGTACATACTTGTAGTATCAATTCGTGTGACGGCTCAACGATAAAGGCTGCGGATGGTATACTGCCTAACCCTATCTATAAACGGTGGCATTGATGACAGTAACAATGGTTTACTGCCTAAAGGGCGATATCAAACCATCCGCCACACACAAGTTGACATATGGAACTGGACCGTATGCCATTGACGGCAAAGTTTGGATTTCTCAGGAATGAGACGAAATTCTGGACACAAACGTATGATCCTGTAGACTCTGTTCATGTATATATTAGCACGTATTAGCAAAAGTTGAGGAATGCATCTATCAAAGAGCGCTTGCTCTGGTTAACGCTTCCAGGACTACGGCAACTCAAGTTTCTCCATTTGCGTATTTAGGCATGCGTAAGTGCAAATTAGTATGCAGGATCCAGCCTTCCACACATTTATCACGGGCGTGTTCACTGCAGGCTTTAAAGATTTCCACACATTATTCCGGCCACAAAACATGTTGAAATATTGTTAGGCTCCCTTTCTAAAAAGCCGATAATATCTTTTGGCATCATTGTCGCGTCATCCGGTCCGTTTTCAAAATTACCATGCTGGCTGGTCGTCTAATATATATATATATAGACTTCGGCAAATGCAGACATCTATCAATATTCTTTTCTGCTCCAGGAGTGATTGCGTCTTAGCTAGAAGTTTGTCCGACTGCCTTCACGTACTCTATGTAGTTGGTCGGCCCGGAGATACATAGCACTATGTGAGCGAATCACACTTTCTGGGAAGCCGAGGTGCCGGCTTATCAAACACATATTTCCAAGTATTTTTTGACCTTGGAAAATCGCTGGTTTAAGCCGGTCATGTACAAAAAGAAGTTGCAGGGAAACGCGCTGAGTATATATTTATACCTAAAAAAGTGGTTCACGGATTCATGGATTGATATACAGGATCGAGGTTTTCGCCCAAGTTTCCCGGGTCAGTTTTTCTTGTTATTCAGTGACTGTCTTTCACCTGAAAGGCACAAGTGAAAAGGGTGTAGCACTGCTCTTTAAGTTCTCAGCGCGGGGCAGTATGCTTGCCAGTGCGGGGACTCGTGTAAATAAGTGTCTAATAGTGTTTTGAACTGGGTTCTAGAAGGGCGTCGACAACCGAAACTTATTCCACGCAGCAACTACCTGAAATGAGAAAAAAATTTTGCCTAATGAAGGTGTGCGTTCTGAGCTTGAAAATTTTCCTACGGTGTCCCCCGCCGTGTGTTTGCTGGGTCAGCGGTGAAAAACCTGTTGGCCAAGCCTTGTTCAAACAGGGTGTAAGTAAAATTTGGTCCTCCTCGGAGGCGACGATACTCCAGAGGAGAGGTCGAGCACCGCGAGACGTGGTAATCCCAAGAACACCTTAGTTTCCAGCGAGTGCGTTTCATCTTTTGATACTGGCCAACTAAGCCTAAACCCTGGATCTTGTTCAATCCGTGAAGGGTCGAGAAGCGCCGAGCTGGAGATGCTCGATGCGGATCGAGTGACCCAATAGTGGTATCTGAGTTCTACAGAGATCACTATGCAGGTCTGTATTCAGTCCCAGCGTCCTCGTCACATCCAACGTTGTCAAGGCGTACCTACGACCGGCCTCTAACCGACTTGGTATTCACGGTGGAGGACATTCGTCAACTCCTGCACAAGATCAACCCATTCTGCGCGTTGGGGCCCGACGAAGTCCACCCAAGGATCCTGAAGGAAACGTCGTACACTGGCAACTCATTTCCATCTGCTGTTTCGTCAGTCGCTTGACGAAGGCCACCTTCCCTCTGTTTGGAAGGAAGCGATTGTCACGCCAATCTACAAAACTGGTGACCGACTATCGCTTGGCAGCTACAGGCCTATAAGCCTCACTAGCGTGCTATGCAAGGTGATGGAACGCATTCTGAAGCGAGCCATTCTAGATCACCTTACTTTCAACAACTTGATTTCTCAAGCTCAACACGGATTTCTCTCAAACCGTTCCTGCGTGACGAACATGCTCGTATTTATGGACAGCTTAACCCAAGCCAAGGACGAGGGACTCATATCGGATGCCATATTTTTCGACTTCTCAAAAGCATTTGATCGAGTCCTACACGTCCCTCTGCTCCACAAACTCGAGTACGGAAAGGGAAAATCCTACACTGGATCAAGGCATTCCTATCAGACAGATCATTCCGAGTGAAAGTAGGCTCGACCTACTCTTCTGCGGCGCCGGTCTCCATTGGAGTTCCTCAGGGCTCCGTTTTGGGACCTTTGCTGTTTCTGATATACGTCAATGACCTTCCAGATGTTCATTCAAGTCCATGTCTACTTTTTGCGGACGACTTGAAATCGTGGAGTTCCAATGCCAGTGCCCTCCAAATTGATGTGACGCCGCAAAGCAGTGGTCGTTGGACTGGCACCTTCCTCTGAATGACGAAAAGTGCGTCCATATGTCATTTGGAGGAGACTCAGCGAACTCCTTTGTCATGCATGGTGAGAAAGGACCAGAAGACATCACGAGGATAGATGCCAAAAGATTTGGGTATCTGGCTCTCTCCAAACCTGTCCTTCTCACTGCACCTTGAGAAATCGGCTCAGAAGGCATTCGCTGTTCTACGGATGATTCGGCGTACCTTCTCTCGTATTACTCGCACGGACTTCCAAATACTCTATGGGGCCTATGTCAGACCGCTCCTTGAATATGCCAACCCGGTTGTCTACTCAGGACGCACGAAAGACGTAATCCTCATTGAGCGTGTCCAGCGAGCTGCTACGAAAATGGTTGCCGGTCTCAAGTCCATGGACTACGAAACGCGTCTCGTGGTGCTCGACCTCTTTCCTTGGAGTATCGTCGCCTCCGAGGACTTAATTCTTACTTACGCCCTGTTTGAACAAGGCTTGGCCAACAGGTTTTTCACCGTTGACCCAGCAAACACACGGCGGGGACACGGTAAGAAGATTTTTAAGCTCAGAGCGCACACCTTCATTAGGCAAACTTTTTCTCATTTCGGGTAGTTGCTGCGTGGAATAACCTTCCTGAGACGGTTGTCCACGCTCCCTCTAGAACTCAGTTCAAAACACTATTAGACACTTATTTACGCGAGTCCTCGCGCTGGCCGCGCTGAGAACTTAAAGAGCAGTGCTACACCCTTTTTTCACTTGTGCCTTTCAGGTGAACGACAGTCGCTGAATAAAAAGAACAAAACCGACCCGGGAAACTTAGGCGAAAGCCTCGATCCTGTGTATCAATCCGTGAATCCGTGAATCTGCTGGCGTACTGACCAATCAGGGCATCCTTCGTCTGGTCCGTAGCCTACACGTGACAGGTCTGCCCAATTGACGTGCTGCTCGGTTCCTGGTGGTAGGTGGCTTCCGGACACCTATCCCTTGAGAAGGGTGTTCAAACGACTGCTGCTTTGAACTCAATTTTGACGACTCATGGAGGTGTTGTCGCATTTCCGTTCGTCCCTGGGGCTGTGAGCATGCGGATATGGGATCTGGTGCCCGCCACTTCGGAGGTATATCACGGCTGTCTGGTGTCCCATGTGACGTGGTTCCCTTACAGAGCCGCAGTCTGTTGTATGAAGTCTGTTATCTTGACGTGACCGTGCTTATGATCCTATTTTGACTCGCGCTTGAGGTAGTATTCGACCTTGCATCTACCGTGGAGAACATTCCCTATATCCTCGAATCGGTATCTAACCTGTGTGTGACTATTGTGGCGTCCCTTCTGCCGGCCCCCATTTTCTGACTTTCCGGATAGCAGTGGAACGATCCGAATGAACCTGGGACTGTAAAATGAAGGCTTCGGACCGCGGATAAAACGTTGCAGGCTGCTGACAGGATTCACTAATTGGGCTGAAGTGAGAGGGCTACCGTTGCTGGACTTCAGGAGCTGAATAGCTGCTGCGTCGCGTATGCTCCCTCTGGCTTCCGGCTTGACTGTAACTGTAGCGACCACAAAATCACAAGGAAGTGTTACTGTGAACATCTTGCAGCCATCTGCCGGAATTCCGTTACAAAGGCATTCACGGATTCACGGATTGATACACAGGATCGAGGCTTTCGCCTAAGTTTCCCGGGTCGGTTTTGTTCTTTTTATTCAGCGACTGTCGTTCACCTGAAAGGCACAAGTGAAAAAAGGGTGTAGCACTGCTCTTCAAGTTCTCAGCGCGGAGCAGTATGCCTGCCAGCTCAAGGACTAGAAGGAGCCAGAGGACAACCGTCCAAGGAAACGCAGCAACTACCCGAAATGAGAAAAAAGTTTGCCTAATGAAGGTGTGCGCTCTGAGCTTAAAAATCTTCTTACCGTGTCCCCGCCGTGTGTTTGCTGGGTCAACGGTGAAAAACCTGTTGGCCAAGCCTTGTTCAAACAGGGCGTAAGTAAGGATTAAGTCCCCTCGGAGGCGACGATACTCCGAGGGAAAGAGGTCGAGTACCGCGAGACGCGTTTCGTGGTCCATGGACTTGAGACCGGCAACCATTTTCGTAGCAGCTCGCTGGACACGCTCAATGAGGATTACGTCTTTCGTGCGTCCTGAGTAGACAACCGGGTTGGCATATTCAAGGAGCGGTCTGACATAGGCCCCATAGAGTATTTGGAAGTCCGTGCGAGTAATACGAGAGAAGGTACGCCGAATCATCCGTAGAACAGCGAATGCCTTCTGAGCCGATTTCTCAAGGTGCAGTGAGAAGGACAGGTTTGGAGAGAGCCAGATACCCAAATCTTTTTTGGCATCTATCCTCGTGATGTCTTCTGGTCCTTTCTCACCATGCATGACAAAGGAGTTCGCTGAGTCTCCTCCAAATGACATATGGACGCACTTTTCGTCATTCAGAGGAAGGTGCCAGTCCAGCGACCACTGCTTTGCGGCGTCTACATCAATTTGGAGGGCACTGGCATTGGAACTCCACGATTTCAAGTCGTCCGCAAAAAGTAGACATGGACTTGAAAGAACATCTGGAAGGTCATTGACGTATATCAGAAGCAGCAAAGGTCCCAAAACGGGGCCCTGAGGAACTCCAATGGAGACGGGCGCCGCAGAAGAGTAGGTCGAGCCTATTTTCACTCGGAATGATCTGTCTGATAGGAATGCCTTGATTCAGTGTAGGATTTTCCCTTGAATCCCGTAAGACTCGAGTTTGTGGGGCAGAGGGACGTGTGGGAGTCGATCAAATGCTTTTGAAAAGTCGAAAAATATGGCATCCGATATGAGTCCCTCGTCCTTGGCTTGGGTTAAGCTGTTCATAAATTCGAGCATGTTCGTCACGCAGGAACGGTTTGGGAGAAATCCGTGTTGAGCTTGAGAAATCAAGTTGTTGAAAGTAAGGTGATCTAGAATGGCTCGCTTCAGAATGCGTTCCATCACCTTGCATGGCACGCTAGTGAGGCTTATAGGCCTGTAGCTGCCAAGCGATAGTCGGTCACCAGTTTTGTAGATTGGCGTGACAATCGCTTCCTTCCAAACAGAGGGAAGGTGGCCTTCGTCAAGCGACTGACGAAACAGCAGATAGAAGTGAGTTGCCAGTGTATACGACGTTTCCTTCAGGATACTTAGGTGGACTTCGTCTGGCTCCAACGCGCAGAATGGATTGATCTTTGCAAGAGTTGACGAATGTCCACTGTGAAGACTGGGTCGCTTAGAGGCCGTTCGTGGATACGCCTTGACAAGCTTGGATGTGACGAGGATGCTGGGGCTGAATATAGACCTGCATAGTGTTCTCTGCAAAACTCAAAGCCTACTGTTGGATCACTCTTGGGTTCCCCGTTCCTGTCCTTCAAGAAGAACGCGGATGGCTTGTTTCTGCGACAACGTCTCATGTATTTGAACTGCACCTTTCTGTTTTTCCCGGCCAGGCTTGTTTTCGTATGTCCCATTGGCGGATTTCTGATTTACAGCGGTTCCGCACTTTACGAAGTGCCAGCTCATCTATATTTCCTGTAGTTAACTTTTCCAGAAGACGCCGGATCCTTTTGGGTAGTTTACGGCTCATCCGACTGCGTGCTGGTTTTTTTGGGACGATCGCGTTAGCCTCGTGAACTTTCTGGACAATGGTCCTATATAAGTTTTCCCAGTTAAACTTGTTCAAGAAAGATGCGCATTCCTGAAAGTTTGCACGGCAGAAGTTTCGAATCCACGTTTAGGATTCGCGATTTCTGCCCAATAGCAGATGAAATCAAAGGTCAGCACACATGGTCGCTACGTCCTAGTGGAGCGTTAATTATCACCTGATCAACAAAGTGTCTTTCGTTGGTGATGACCAAATCCAGGAGGGATGGTTGTTTGCCCGCGCGGTATCTGGTGGGTGCAACGACATTTTTAGTCAAGCGCTCTGTTGAACGACTTCGGTCAGCGCCGCTGTAAAGTCCACTTGATCCGACGCGTTGGAGCTCCATCAGGTGACGAGATGCCTCAGCGGTTAGGCGCGAAGTTTCTGACCTGAAGGTCCGTGTTTCGAACCTTCTACCTCTCGACTTCCCTGTCTAGCTTGGGCAACCTGGCGTATCCAAGCCCTCGTGCTTCCTTCGGGTGGCATGGCAGCTAGACACCGAAAGGGCGCTACAGCTGAACGATTTATGTTTTTTACTTCCATCCAGGGGCCTTTGGAGCGTTGAAGTCACCTACCAGCAGGAGATGAGTGAAGTGGTAGCTGGAGGAGAGTTGCTCAAGGGTTCGTATGAGGGATTGGTCATCTTCCGGAGGACCGAGGGGCAACGGTAGACCACACAGAGAAGGAGAGAATCGGACCCGCGCAGCGGGACTTGAATCCACAGTGCATCGCAAAAAGATGCAGGAGTGGTATCAGAGAGGACAATCGGGATGGGCAGGGCCGCATTAAGTACAAACAACCCCACCAGCCCTCTCTCTTTTGAGTCAGCTCGGAAAACAGAGTAGCCGTCTATCGAGATCTCCGCGTCAGAGACATCTGGTGTGAGCCAGGTCTCTGTGAGTGCGATTGTGGACGGCTGTTCAAGACAAACTGACTGTTTAATATCTCAAAGTTTGTTGAAAAGGCTCAGGCAGTTTGTGGACAAGCATTTCAACACTGTCTCTGCTGCCTCCGAAGGTGAGGAGCCGAGAGTTGTGTAACCAGAGAGGTTAGCAGACTTAATAGCTGTACGTCGGGTTTGAGTCAAAGGCTCCGAAGGGACCTCTGAGGCATACTTGTCTGCATCCTCGCTTGGTGGTTTCGAGGGCTGCTTTTCATTCGCAGATTTTTCGCTTCGTGGGAGCCCGGTTTGCGCAAGCCTTTTACCTTAGGCGGACGAAGTTTTTCTCTCGTGGGCGAACGTTTCGACCACTGCTACTTGTAGCCCTTTCAATACCGCCTTTTGGACGAGCCAGATTTGCTGTTGTTCAAGGGGCAATCTTGCGTCTGTTTGGTTTCTTGGGCACTTTGGCGCGGTTTGCTCGGAAAAGTGTCTCTGTGAGGCCCTAAACGCTGGGTGGCAGCACCGAGAAGTAGTTCTTTTGGTGGCGCTCCCATGAGGCTGGTTTTCGCAGAGGACTGCACCTTGAAGCCAGCCAGCAGTTTTCTGATTTGGCGAATCGTATGTGGCTTGTTTGGCTGCAGTCGCCTTTCTTCGTGCTTGTGTGGACATCCGAGTCGCCCGCGATCAGCGTGGCCAACTGGGTGTACGAGGGGTTTTCCGGTTCGCTTTGGTCAGATTTGAGGCTTTGGCTGTCGAAGTCTTGGGCGACAACTGTGTCCACAATCAAAGAGGCCACTTTTGACGGAGTGGAGCTGGAGACTGGCAGTTTCACAGCCTCACTGGTTGTACGGTTCTCGCAGCATTCCCCGATGTCGACGTCAGCGCATGTGGTTGGTTTGCCGGTAGGCTTCGCCACTTGACTCCGCTCGTCTGACCCAATCCAGCTCAATTGTGACTTGGGTGTGGAGTTCACTGCTGCACCTTTGTCGTCTGTTACGGAAAGAAGCGCTGATAGCTCTACGTACTTTGGGCGCTCCGTCCACGTGAGGCTTGCCTCCGCCAGAGCATTGCTGCCTTTGGAATTCGAGGGTCTGCGGTGGTTGAGTAGAAACTGCTGTCCGGGTCGCGGTCGTTTGCCTCGGCGTGCTTTCAGGAGCATAAGGGGCTATAACTACAATCTGTTTGGCCTTAAGTTTGGGATCGGCCGAACTGGCGCCATCCGGAAGCCTTTTTCGCACCTCTTCCCTAGAACTGCTGTGGCCTAGCTTCCGTGAGTCTAGAAGGCGATCCTCAGATAGACGCCTGATCGTTGGATTTGCCTTTTGGATGCTGACAGCCCGCCCCAAGATCTTCTGTACGGCAGATGGGAGGAAATTGTGACGAGAAGCCCAAGTGTTCGCTTGCTTCCCTTCTGGCGTAACCAGTCTGCGTGAAGCGATTCGTGGTCAGGCTTTGAGAGGACACTACCAAGGAGCGATTGTGCCTGCTTCGTTGGCGTGATTTTCTAGAGAATGCCCCCAGATGATGATCACTCTGCTCTCCCTTACGCGCCTGTCCACGAGAGACGCCGTGGCGATCTTTATTCCGCATCAGAGAGCTGGATGACCTTTTCGCAGCCAGCGGACCAGGGTGGATAGCGTTAGGTACTCGTTCAGGAAGAAAGTTCTTCATCAACTTTCGTCCAGGTCGCTGCGTTCTTTGTGTTTGCATCCTCCAGAGCTTTAGAAAGAAGCTCCAGTTTCGCGTCGAGTATCGATTAAGGCGGAGCATTTAAAATGGACTTTCTGATTCAGCACTGAGGAGTTGGTTTCGTTTTGATGGCTCTCTTCTTAGCTGCGGAATGCATTGCACCCTTGATTTAGAGGCAACTGGCGCAGACAAACCGGTCAGGAGAGTTAGCCAGTTGGCTTACCTGGTCGCCCTGTAAACCCGTACATTTAAAGTGCCACCAGGCCTTGCAGGTGTGAAATTGCATACCGGACAGCCATTTTGCCCACATCTATTGTGGTCCATCGATGGCTGCAGAGAGCAGCCTGTATTGACTAGTGATATGATTGCGACTGGGTGCAAAATAGGAACTGAGTGCAAAATAACAGAGGCTATCACGAAAATGTTATGTTGGTGTGAGGAAATTCAACAAATGACACGTGTAAACTCTGTAAATAGTTTGAACGGTGAAAGAATTCTTTCACGAACTTGCACGAGGGATTGGTCCAGGAGATGAAGCTCATTAATCCAATCCAGGCCCAAGAGATCAAGGCCTATATAGTTCGTGAGGTGGCAAGTACCACTGAGTTGAATCGCCTTGAACTTTACGGTGCAGTTCAACTTCTCGGTCAGTTTGGGGCTTCCATCAAATACACTTTGTGGCTTCCACTGGTGGCCTGCCAATTACGTCCCAGGTATGTTTTGAAATCAGAGTGAGGTCAGAACCTGTATCAAGTTGGAGGGTAACCGGTGTTCCATTGATACATACTTTTACGTCGACCGGCCGTATGTCTCACACTCTGCCACTTTCCTCTTATCACACCCATCATCTACAGCATGAAATCGCTGTTCAGCACTGATGCTTCACTGCCGTCCGACCGTGATTTATTTTAAAGCCTTAGAAGAATGAAAGTTTATGGGGAAGGGACTTTTTGCTGGGTTACAATCATTCCGAGGCGCGCACACAAACCGCGAGGTGGACAGCGCATGACTTGGCAGAAAGGCGTGAAAGACATCACGAAGAGTTTGGGTGTTGTTGGTGCTGTACGCCTTCCAGGATGGGGTCCCCGTGACCCCGCCTGTGCTTGGCTGGAGACGTTGCAAGAAATGGCGGCTAATCGATGTCATTGGCGTTCATGCTGTCAGTTTCTTTCCAGATTGTCCGATTGAGCGGTTGGAAGTGTCAGAATGCTTGACATAGGCCAGCACTAGGTCCCCTCCCTCATCCACTCTTTTTCTCTTTTCTTTCTAGGGCTTTTAATCTGTAATTATATATATATATGCATATGAAATTAGACCAGCTTTATGGTTGTACGGCAGTGAAGCATCAGTGTCAACACTGATGTTGCTGTCTTTGATGATTGATGATGATGATGATGAGGCGCGCACACCGCCAGACACTTATTCAAGCAGTCTGGATAGAAACTGACAGCAAGAACGCCATTGACATCGATTAGTGTTCATATCTTGCGGCGTCTCCAACCAGTCGCAGTGGGGATCACGCGATCCCCATCCCGGAAAGCGAGTCGTAGTGACAGCGTCCAGACTTTTCGTAATCTCTTTCGTACATCTTTGCCAGGTCGAGTTGGCCACCTCTCTGCTTCTTCCTCTCATTATCTCGATCACGAAGGTAAATAGGACTGGAGAGAGCGGGCATCCTGACGGACACCGCTTTGCGTGCGGAAGCTTTTGAAGAGCTCGCCCTATACTCTCACACGTCCGGAAGACTGAGAATACAAAGGACTTATTATGTTCACAATCGTCCGGGGCATTCCTTGATGGGCCAGAGTGTCAAAGAGAACAGACCGGTTGACCGAGTCAAATGCGCCTTGGAAATCCAGGAACGCTAAAATTATAGGTCGTTTGTACGTATGGCGTTGTGCTAGCATCTGATGGAGTATGAAGATTTGGTCAACGCAACCCCTACCAGGCCAGAATCCCGCTTGCTGCTCTCACGTCAGTGTCTCACATGCCACCGTAAGGCAACGTATCACCAGTAAGGCTACGAACCACAAGTGACGCCAATAGTCTCGTTAAGACCGGGACTAAGCCGATCCCCCTTTGGTCACCACACCACGAGCCCCTTTTTGAAAATGGGCACTATCACCGACTCTCCCCAGTTGTCTGCGACGGTCTACTTGTTTCAAATGTAGGCGAACAGATCAGACAAGCGCTGAATGAGGATTTCATCCCCATCTTCGAACACTGCAGATTGGAGGTCATCCGGACCAGAAGCTCGGTACCGCCTTAGAGAACATCTGCAGTCGTAAACCTTCGAGACTGTAGGGGTTCCATCTTCACCGTCCAGGGTTCCATGTCAACTGTGGGCTTCAGATGAGTGGCAGCTGGTGGCCACGATGACCAATGTTCGAAGTATTGGGCCCAAAGGTCGGGGCGTTTTTTACTCAAGATGGTCACTCCATTCTGATGCTTGATGGTTTCGCACACAGATGGTTTCCGGGGCCTGGTCGCACGGATCAACTGAAACAATCTTTGGGTATTCTTGGCTTTCTGGGATTCTTCCATTCTCTTGACTTTCCGTGTCCACCAGACTTCACGGACGGCTCGCACGCTCACTTTCACTCGAAGTCTGATAATTCGTCGCGTCAAGTTATGTTCGGGATCGCCTGGGATATTTCTCCGAGATTTCAGCAGTGCCACTGTTCGGTCTGATATCCAGTGGTTGAGTGGGCCTGGTAGAGCCGTGCCACAAGCAAAACTTCCAGCACTGTGCTAAGAGATGGCGATCTCGCTCCAGTATGAATTCACATCTGATGGTGGGGCATTTGAAAGAGACATTTCTGGTAAGTTCTTCTGATATCCGGATGTGCTAAGACGATTCTGGTAAATTTTTCTAACATCCGGATCTGCCAGGCGACTTTTCCACACCATGGGTGGACCTGGAAAACGAAGGGAGATACGACTCTAGACGAGCGCGTGGTCGGAATCCACACACGTGTTCCAAAATGACCGGCAGTCAGTCGTTGATCCACGCTATCGGTAACTGATGGCAATGTGATCGGTTTGAGTTCATGGCCGGCGTGCGTTGGAGGACACCATGTGGCCAGACAACTTCGGCTATTTTGGAAGGTCTTACTGCACGAAACAGCCCGTGGTCAACACGCAGCTGAAGCAATCGTACGTACGTACCGAGTCCAATCCATGTCGACCTCCTAATTGAGTCTCAGATGTGCTAAGCCTTCCCACCTGTGCATTCATATATCCGACAACCACGACGATATTTGAGATTTTAGCTCGCCACAACAGGGCATTCAGGGCGTCGCAAAACTTGTCTTTGATGGTGTTTGAGCTACAGTCTTTCGGAGCGTAAGCAGACATGACGAACAGACGCCGACCAACTTTCTGCCTGTGAGACTATTTCACAGGCGTTGCCATACGTCAGCACACAGGTGACTATCGACGGGTATCCAGTCAAGTAAGGACCCTTCTGCCTGGTGACCTGAGACGATACCAACTCCTGCACATCTTGCCACAGCAGCCCCTGAATCACCAGAGCTGCGCAGCCGGAAGCGAGTGGAGAGTGATAGGGAAGTTAGCTCAGCCCTTATGCTTGCTTCTTGAATTCTTGCTTATGATGTACAGCACACATCAATGTCAAGCGATTATGGTGTGAGAGCAAGAACAGCTTGTTTTCCTGCTCGCTTCAGAGTGCGAATACAGAAAGCAGTCAGGTAACCTAAGCATTGAGCCTTGAAGATTGATTTGAAGATGCCGGATGACGCACAGATGTTGCTTGCAAAACCGATTCAGGACAAACGGAGTTATCAGTCTTAACTGCTGAGCCTACAAGGAGGGAGTTATTAATATGGTAGGGAGAGGGGGGAGAAAATGTGTTTGAAAAAGAAAGAAGGAAAGCGTCAGCAGTAGCCTGTTTTCACCTACCCGCCCTGGTGTATGCGGCAAGTAAGGCGACCCGGCTGATTGCACCACTCGACGGCTAATGTGGCATGAACTTATTTGTAAGCGTGCAATTCATCGTTGTACTTGGACTAGAATATTGCCAGAGGCCCATACCCAGACAGGAGAACGAATAGGGTCCTCAGCCAAAGTATTTTAGCTTGAAAGCCTTACCGCAAGACAGCGGCGTTTGGCGGGAAATGCGTGTGCATTTCAATTTTTACAGAACAAGTCATCATACATGTTCCAACCCTCACCCTCAAGAGACTGTTTGTCAGACCTCTACCCATTGACTGCGAGTGTCGCACGGACACCCCCTCCAGTATAGCTCAATATATCGTGTAAGTACAAAACCGTCACACTACGGTAAGTTCCAGAAATCCGCTACTGGAGTGAAAGTTGAATCAACATACTCTTTTGCTCCGGTGTTCATTGTAGTTCCTCAAGTCGTCGACTCAGAATCACTCCTTTTTCTGATCTGCGTCAACGAGTTTCCGAATGCGTTTACAAGTCCATGTTTAACTTTCTTGGTCGGCCTGAAATCCCTAGTTCGAACGCAAGCGCTCTTCAGAGGATGTCGGCTGCACAACTAGAAGTCATTGGACTGGCACCTTCCCCTGAACGACGAAAAGCGCAACCGTACGTTGTTCGGATGAGACTTAACAAATGTCATTGTCGTGCCCGGCGACCGGAATATATTACGAAGCTGGGTACCAAAACAGATTTAGGTATCTGGCTCTCTTTAAGATTGTTCTCACTCCATCCCGAAAAATTGGCGTAAAATGCGTTCGTCGCTTTTCGGATAATTCGGCGCACCTTCGTATCACCCACACGGAGTGCTCTATGCAGCCTACGTCAAACTGCTTCTTAAATACGACAAGCAAGTTGCCTGCTTAGGGCACAAAAAGGACGTAACCCCCATTGCTCGTGTCCAACGAACTGCTACGAAGATAGTTGCCGGCCTCAAGCCCCTTGCCTTTAAACGCGTCTCGTGGTGCTTGAACTCTTTCCCCTAGACTATTGTCACTTTCGATGGGATCCATCACTTACACCCTGTTTGAACAGGTTTGGCCGACAAGTTTTTTTGCCAGTGACTCAACTAGTACACTGGGAGGATATGGTTAGAAGACTTCCAAGCTCAGAGTGCGCGCCTTCATTACGCAACAGTTTTTCTCATTTTGGGTAGTTGGTACGTGGAATAGCCCTACTCCGATGATCGTTTACGGTACATCTAGAGCCTAGTTCAAAGCAATTTTATATGCCTTTTCATGTGAGTACTCGCACTGGCTAGCGTACCGCCCAGCGCTGAGAACTGGAAGAGCGGTGCTGCACCCTTTTTTGCTTGTGTCCTCCAGACCAACGGAAGCCGCTGAACGACAAAAAGACCCGACCGCTCGTAACTGGTTTCGAACAACACCGATTGAATTGACTCAAAACAAACATATACTTTAGCACCTTTCAGAAAATTTCAGGTGGATAGTTTGTAACCCAGCTTCCAATCTCGGAGAATAGACCAACAGCCAGGATAAAATTACTTGGTAAGCATCAAAGATATTTTCTCGCCCAAAGTAGACGATTTCGGAACATCGGGGACAAAAGTCCAGCCCGATTCAGGCAGTCCCCACGTCACCTATGGATAGCCAATGTTAAAAACGGATTTGCACCCACCTAAACAGTTGATGAGGTTGCCTAATAATAGGGGTCTCCCACCGTAGTGAGTGAGCTGTTCCCAGTAAGCCTACAATAAACGGCGCGCTTGGACACGATTCGGATGGACCAACTGGTATCTCCGATTTGCTATATAAGCCCGTGTCTTAGGGTTAGTTAAGTTAAGTTATCAAATGTACGGGGTAGGATGAACTAAAAACACAAAGTTCATTTCCGTGTGTAGTACAAAGGAGTACTGAGGAGGGCAGTCGCTAATCTGAAGCTGTTATATCTCCAGTGCCTGGTGCCACGAAATAACTCATCGATAGGGAACACAACAGCTTTATTGCAACAAGCGAGTGCGTGCGAGTGCAAGTCACAACGGCCCCGCGCTATTTAAAGGGCACTTTTTGGCATCTGATAAGCGCTTAGTGAACACCCATCAACATCGATCGTGCTTCTATGAAATGCCTGAATGCTGATATCCGGTCGTGCTTCTGCGGCGCGCCTGAACACTCATCGGCTTTTGCTGACTGGCCTGGATGCTTAGCAGCTTCCCTATTGAGATTTTGGTGGTTCTAGGGTTTGACTAGGTTCCGGGCGTTCTGCTGTTACTTTCAGAAATCTGACCTTCCTTATAGAAGCCTGGCTTGGACTCTGTGGAACGTCAGTGTCTGTTGGTTCTCCTTAAAGCGCTATATTCCCGTGGACGCATGAAGTTTTACAGTAGGCTGTCGCTTGAGTTCACTCTATCACTTGGTGTCAGGCAACGCTGTCCACTTTCACCTTTCCTCTTCAACCACATCATTGAAGTCATGGAGGACTCACTCACAGCCTCTTATGTGGGCGTTCGCCCGCAGATATTCACTACGCTGACGGCATAACTCTTCTTAGATCCAACACCATCGTGATGCACTTGCCGTTCGGCATCTACTTTACAACTTCAAAGTGTGGCATGCTGCTGCAAGACCGAGCGGGCTCGAACCCGAACATGATACTTACGGATGAGTCGATTGAGGTGGTAGTCAACAGGGGACTGGTGTCGGTCCTGGTGGTCTGACGAAAGCCTATATTTCCGTCCAGATCGGGAAGGCCAGAGCAGCCTAATGAACCTGTAGTGCCCGAATCGCAGACGAGACATCAACTTATCTGTCAAGGGCCGAGTTTACACGGTTGTTGTTCACTCCATATGGTTGTGTCAGAAACCTGGCCGCTATGAGCTGATGACATTTGACCGCTCGGTAGTTTTTGAACATAATATGTTCTTTGCATTCTCAGACTTCTGGACGTGTGAGAGTATACGCAGAGCTCTCCAAAAGCTTCCGTACACAAAGCGGTGTCCGTCAGGGATGTTGTGATCGATGAAATAATAAGGTGAACGCTGGAGTCTCTTCAAAACCCTGTTGTTCAGATAGCCTCTGTTGAAAACCTTGTCGATCTGGAATATGCAGACGATGTCGTTCTCTTCTTCGAAGAGAGAAAGCGCGGGTGTTTTTAGATGAACTGACCAAAGTCATCCCGTCCTTTTGTATGCACTTTGTAGTCATAAAGTGTAAGGTCATGCTCGTGGACATGCAGTCACTGAACACGCCACTTACAATCCAGGAAGAAGTACTCGAAGTTTTGGAGCGTTTCACTTATCTTGGATGTTATACTGGTTCTGTTTGCAGTGTGACAAATGAGGTCAATGCACTAATCTGCAAAGCTCGGGTCGTGTTTGCTAATTTGAGACACCTATGGCTTCAAAGGGGTATATCCCTAAATCTCCAGGAACGTATGTATCCGGCTACAGTACGGGCTGTTTTGTTGGATGGCTGTGTGACTTCGCCTGTTAGAGCAGCGGAACTGAGACGTCTTCAGGTGTTCGACAATCGTTGTCTCAGAACCACAGCTCGTATGGGTTGTAGTCGGCGAATCCGTAACGAGGCAATTAGAAAGCAAGTCTTTGGTTGTGTAGAGTGTACTTCCATTGGAGAATGTGTCCAGCATCAGAATCTGTGTTAGTTAGGCCATGTGTTGCGCACACCGAACCATCTTTTGCTGAAGAGAGTGCTTTCTTCCGTGCCCAATTCAAATTGGTGGAAGGAGAGAGGTGGCCAACCTTTGACGTGGCAGAGGGGTATGAAAAAAATTACGAAAAGTATGGGTGCTACAGGTGTTACTCGCCTTCCAGGTCGGGGGTCGGGAGATCCCCACTGTACCTGATTGGAGATGCCGCAAGATATGGCCCCTAATCGATGTCAGTGGCGTTTTTGTATCAGTTTTGTCCAGATTGCCTAAATGGGTGTCTGGAATTGCGGGCATTTCAGTATGATTGTAGTAAACCAGCACGAAGTCCCCTCCCTGTCCATACTGATTCTTTTCTTCACAATATTGCTTTCAAATGAATTGTGATTGTACGGCAGCGAAGCATCAGTGTAGAGCACTGATGTCATGCTGTCGGTGATGGTGATGATGATGTTTGACCGCCAGTGCCTTTAAGGCATTGTCTGAGTCCGGTGAGAATATCGGATCAGTAATGCTAAAGTAGGTCGAGTGGTTTTCGGAAGAAATAACTCACTCACAATAAATGAGTTCATCGCACTCTATGGGTCGCGCTGGCTTGGTCACGTGTTCCATATGCCATTCAACCAACTCTTTGTGAGAGCCCTTTTCGCAGGACATCGCGAAGAGTGTGAACGAGCCAGTGGAAGCGAAGTGTGAAAGCCATTCACGGCAAGCTCAACTGCGCTGGTCATTACCGTCTCCGTGGATAGGGTCCCCTAACCGGAACACATCAGTGGTTAGATACATTGATAGGAATGGTCCAATCGTACGCTCAGTGGCACCAATGCATCCAAGCTGTTGCCGGCAGTACGTAGCTTCCTCTCATGACATCCCAATGAGAAACCCGCTGACGCTTCTAAATTCACGCATCAGTTATATCAACTTCCACCTCCAGTGCGTAGCTATCCATCCTTTTCTCTCCAGATCATTGGCGGACGAAACTTTGACAGATATGACCGATGTTCAACGGGCGTGCGTCATTTACAGCTGAAGATGATGTTGGGAACATCGGATTAGCAATGCAGAGGTATGCCTAGTGGTTTTAGGCGGAAGGAACCCTCCGGCGTTGGATGAGCCCGAGATAGTTCATTCCATCAATTTAATCAATTTATCAGCTATAAACCGTGTACCATGGTTCCAACTGGTACAGTTCCGATCGCCGAAAGTGAGAGAGCGCGGGAGATGTAGCTGGGCATTGGAAGCGATGGCATGTTCAATTACTTCTGGAACAGAGTAGCTACTCATTGAAGGCGATAGCCTTGGTGCCACTGAATGCAAGATTGCGCCATCTCCACCTGTGTCACTAACTCTTGCTGAGCTGAGTCCAAGGTTCCTTATCCTGAAAGGCTGCAGTTATCGACCCGAGCCGGTCTACTCGTTAGTGTCTTTATACTTCGTTTCCAGGTCCATTTTTTGGCTTCTTCGACTCAGTCCAGTGCTGGGTGAAAGGAGCTCTGCGAGCCATGCAGTCTTCTGGGATGCTGAGTGCATGTCGTAACCAGAGTAACCGATGAAGCATGAGTAATTCATCTGTCGCGGGAGATTTCCTTCTTCCTAAAACCATCTGGCGTACCTCAGCGTTACTAATCCGATTTCCCCATCAGAACCGATCAACTCCTCAGAGACACCGATGGTAAAACACAGGCAACTCTCTCATATCTTCTTCTTGTAGAGGTCATGTTTCTGGTCCATAAAGTAGTGTGGGTCTCAATGCCGCAGTGCAAACTCTGTCCTCGACAAACAAACGCATCACATTGGCGCTGTAGTTATCGGAGGTTGGCAAAAGCTGCCCTGGTCTTCCCGATTCGAGAATCGATCTCATCTCCAGCCAGTCAACCAGAACTTATATAACTTCCCAAGTATTATGTTCATCTACCACGTTGGTTGGCTCATCTGCAATCGCCAGGTTTGGGTTTGATCCCCTCAGTCTTGTGTCAATACTTTGCAGTACACTTTGCAGGTGCGGAGCACATACCAAACCATGCGGTAGAATCATTTATGTTATTTAAAATAGTTTACTTTTTCGAAGGATCTGGACCAAGGAGACCAATATTATCCACATACTCAATGTCTGTGAGCGAACGTCCCGGAAGCATTTCGACCCCCGAGGTTTCAGAGACTGGCAGAGAAAGGGTGAGCATCACATTAATAGCAAATTTGAAAAGGAAACGCGAGAGAGAGCAACCTCTTATACTACTGGACGTGGTGAACTCATGCCAGTGCTTACCCTTCTACAGGAGCTTGCATACAGTGCTCTCATAAGGGATTGCGAAACACCACCAACGTTTCTGACGATCGATAGAGTCAAAAGCAGCTTTTAGGTCAAGAAGAACGATCAACATGGGACTTTAAAATAGTGCCGCTTCTCAGTGGCTATGACGCGAACTTACTGACCAAAAAGTGCATTGTTCGCACTCAACGTTGGCATCTTGTTTCCTACTGTTTAGACTGGATCAACCTGACAGTATCTCTGCACTGGTGCTTCTTGCAGCGTTTCCGACCTCTGCATCTCAACTTCTGTCTAGGCTTGGGCATCCTGGCAGTATCCCAGCCCTCGTGCTTCCTTCGGGTGGCATGACAGCTAGGCACCGAAAAGGTGTTACAGCTGTACGATTATCTTCATTATCCTGGTGCTTCGTTCGTATGGTGTGACAGCCGTGCATAGAAAGTTTTACAGCTGAAGCATAACTTTTTATTTCATGTCAGAAAACCGTGTACATCACAGAGCTGTTTTAGGCAGCCTTTTGTTGGGTAACGGCGGAGACTCGGACTATCATGACCTGGCAACGAAGTATGAATGCACTAACCAGTGGGATCAGTGAAGTATACAACTGCCGCCTCTGGATGGGTACCCTGTGCCGAACTCGTCAGTGGTTAATGACACTAACAGACATGGTATACAGGGGCACTTCTACATCGGAGCTATCGTCCTCAATGTTTTTCATGAGACAATTAGCACGATTGAACACCTAACAGTTGACTGTGCTACTGGTTCCAATGACTGGCTATATCTCCTCCGCTTTCCCATTTTTCATAGGGGGCGAGATGGCTCAGTGGTTAGAGCGCGAATTTTCTCACCGGAATGTCCGTGGTTTGAACCCGACCTCTGCATCTCGACTTCCCCTGTCTAGGCTTGGGCATCCTGGCAGTATCCCAGCCCTCGTGCTTCCTTCGGGTGGCATGACAGCTAGGCACCGAAAGGGTGTTACAGCTGGACAATAATCTTTATTTTTCCCGATTTTTCGCGCACCGAAACTGTAACAGGTGAAAGTATACTCTCGCATTATTTCTAGCTGACAACGTGAGCTGGACTTTTTGCCGACGGATTATTGGATAAGGGTCTTATGGAGACCATGGTTAGTATCGGAGTGGATCTGGGGACAGTTTGTTCCGAACATTCCAATTTAAGCTCCAACTATTTAGAAATTAGCTATTGTCATACGTTCCAATTTGATTATAGCTAAGTGCCGCTTGCGCTGACCATTGCAACTAAGTCTACTTAGTTTTTTATATTTAATTCGAAGTTAGCCGCAGTAGAATTAACTTGGCCTAACGTGATACCTATTTAGTTTTGATAGGTAATTATAAGCCGAACGTTTTTTTCCATTTCCCGAAAATCCTTTCCCTAATTTCAGCTAAAAAGCAACATGCATATCTTGCTAGTGGCTTGTGGCACATACGATGGTGCTGTTTTCGCGCTGGCGTATATACATGATGCTGTGGAGCCGAATGGACCAAAAATTCTCGAACCTGTCCTCCTTGACGCAAGTGCCCATGTTGGGCCTGTGACAGCAATTTCTGTCGAAGATCCGTTTATTGTTTCGGGTAGTGCGGACGAAGCTATCCAGGTAAATTTGGTTTCATCCTGTAAGCCGAATCGGTTAGTTTTTATTTCAGTTAATTAGCGAGTTTCTGACTATCGCCCTATTCGGCAGTCTCATCCTATGTACATACTGATGCTCGCGATAGGCCAGAACGAGATTTCTCCTTCACTCATCCTTTTCTTTTTTGCTTTGAGGCTTTGAGTTTAATTAAATAGACTTTTTGGTTGTACAGCTGTGAAGCACCAGTGTCACCAAGACGACACTGTCTGCCATTCTTGCTGACTAAAGCAGTCGTGAGAACTTCATACAAAATCCGTCATTCTTAGCTTCAAAACTGCAGGCTATCGGGGTGCATGCTGACGGGACAAAGGAACACCGTGTACCGCATCCAGATGGATCGAAGCAAACAACCATATAATCAAAATATGGCTATTTAATGGAATCCCTTCCTTAAGAATTCTCTCAGCTGGGGGTTAGGATGCAACTACCACACCACAGATTTCACGAGATACAGTACTAACATTAGCGTAAATCCGAAGAGTGAAGTAGGGACCAAGCTCATTCTAAGTGGTTTGAGTTGAATGCTTCTCCTGTATGCTGGTTTCGCAAACGTAACAGATCAACAGAAAGAATAAGCAAATTCTCAGCAAAAGGCGCCTCTTACTGAATTCGACAGCAGGCGGATAGCGGACACCGAAAGTTAGTTCCAATATTTTAAGTGTATTAAACGACTGTTTTTGTTTGCTTTGCTTGGTGGTTGTTTGGGTATTGAACGGTGGTTAAGTTTTAGACGAATGGATTAACTGGATCAGGGTGAGGGAGGTGTATGGGCGAGGGTTAGTAAGCGATCTCCAAGACCAGGTTTGATTGAGCTACCTCACTTTGGCCTTTGACCGTAGTGGCAAACTGGAAGCAATGGGAGGGCCTAGAATCTGGCTTTGTAACTCTGACATTAGTCCCGGACTCAAAAATCTGGCGCAAGGTAACGGGTAGGCGGGTTCTCTTGGAGTACCCGTTCCGAGGCGAACAACTCAACTGACTCGCTTTTCTCCGGGTTACCGGTCTAGTCCGAGCAACCCATGGGCTTCTCACTGCCTGTGCTACGACGCACAGCAGCTGTGTTCGGGGTCGTATCGGGATTTCGGTAGATTTCGGCTTTAATTTGACCGTATTGGGCAATTCATAGCTGACCATGGTTAACTGCTGGACAACCGGAGCTTGCGGACCAGTTTTTTCTAGTCGTCCTTCATCAGATGAATACTGCGTCGCTGCTTCCATGAATATTATCATCTTGACCGCATGGAGAAGACACTTCAGTGTCTTCACACCACTATAGCAGTGATGTACATTATGACTACGCCTAGGCTGCCTCATTTCATGTTTACTCTTTAAACAGGAGTTCACTGTGTCTGACAGCTCTCTGGCTTTCCCGATATGATTAAACCTGGAACGAAGTTCCAGTCAGTCTTGCTCACTGGATCGTCTCAACACTGAAATCCGACACCCTGTCAGGATGGCAGTTTTTTGGTCAGATGGAGGGGGGCAGCCAAGCAATTTTAATCAACTTGCTACGGAAAAGTACTTTGATATCTCGCCTTTGCGCCATAGATCCTCGTAAAGGGCGTCACAATAGAAAGACTAGCTGGAGTCTCATTTGAGTCTCCCTTTAACATCATTTTAGGTTTGCGAATCGCTTGACGAAGCTTTTCATCGGATAAGTCGTCACCCGAGTAGCCAGTCAACATGTGGCTTCGCAATGTCAATTGCACGATTGATGGATAGGCGGCACTTGATTACGCTAGTTATTCGAGGCTGATAGGCTACCCGTGGCCGGACGGTACAGTGGTCAACTACTAACTGAAAGGTTGCTGAGTGAGACTTGTAAGGGCTGTGTGGTGCCCCTTAGTTTTGGTGAAATTCTTTGTAAACTAATGAGATTTCATGTTAGTTCATTCGTTCCCAGCCTGCTAGTAAATCTTTGTCGGCGTGAACGAATGGAGACAAACAGAACTAATCTTGAACAGTGTTGTAGGTAAAGTCTCCACAGTACCGCCAGCCAGACTATAATTGACTTCCTTTGATATTTGGGATTTTTGTTCAATCGCATTTCATCGTACATTGGCCACCTTATGATTGAAGTATTTTGAACGGGAAAATTGGTCCCCCTGTTGTGCACACTAACGGCGATTTGAATAATCCTATCGGTAGTTCAGATTTAGGTTTCTACGATCCCACATTCAATGGTTGCGCGACCTTTGAGTCGCCAGATGGTTTTTCTTTTTACTCCCCCCCCCTCCCGTGGCACCTTCAGTACGGCGTACCGCACTTTCAGAATTGTTGGCATTTTGCCTAAGGTTTTGCTTGACTTGTTGGAAAATTCCATTTTGATGAATGAAGTGGGTGGAACTGCGCTGCAGTCAACAAGAAGCAATGTTACTCGCTGTATATAATGCATAATTGCATGATTCCACGTGCACTCTCCTGGTTCTTTTCGATTGTTTGGCAAGGATGAATTTCCATGATTTATACCGCATAAAAATGAAAGGGGGTACTACTTGTCGATTTTAATTCCACTGAATGAGCGCAGAAAAAGTCCGTTTTGGCGTCCACTCGGACAAGAATAGACCGCAGGCAACTAGCCCTGTCATGTCGTTTATGTTTCACCTACCAACGTTCTATTTTGTTCGGAGTGAAGACAGTTTTGTCGGTAACATCGGTACTTAAGGCGTAGGAGCGTTTCCAAAATTATAGGAAAAATTGTCCATTTACGAATTCTGATCTTCCGGTGCATATATTAAGGCAACAGCCAGGCGCACAAAACACGATCCGCTCGGACATTGATCAATCCTTGCAAGTGTTTGCCGACTTCAGTTCTACATGCCCAACAGCGCTTGTTCGACGTACGATCGACCCAAACGGCAGTATGTTCAGTAGACTGATCACTGTTTTTGTCTAGGTTCTTTTCCTTTCGCACGAGGTTTAGGCGCACCTTCCCCCTTGATTTCTTTCTATAATAATTGAGGCTGCTTGGTTTGGACAGACATCCTGCACTCGTGTACAAACGATCGTCCGTCCGTCCTCACCACTTTTAGACCGTTCAGCAAGTAGCAGTTGTTTTGTTAGTTCTCCTCCATCTTTCGCACGGTGTTCGGCACTATTCTAACCTAACTGTTTGCCTTCCCTCCTTCCTCAATCTTCTGTGTGCAGCTATTTTCGGTTCCTGGTCAGATGCGGCTTGGATCTCTGGAGCTCCACAGTGGGACGATTCGACACTTGGAATTTTGTCCCAAAACGAGTGCTTCTGAGGTCGCTCATCTACTCAGCGCAAGCGACGACGGATGCATTGCAATTTGGCGCCAGAAGGATTTGGAAGGTGAAGAGAAGTTTAACCCTGCATCTTGGGAGTGCATTCGACTTTTGCGTCGGCATAAAGGCCCGGTTCGCAGTTTGGCTGTTCATCCTTCTCTGCGCTGCGCATACTCCATCAGTGAGGATAAGACTTTTCGGATCTGGAACTTGTTACGCGGGCGGCAAGCCTACGCGACTCGTCTTAAACTCCTTGCCCCTGGGGCTGAAGGCGTCCTTGCCTCACCCAGCGGCCGCCGTCTGCTATTCTTATGGCCGAATCGATTTCAACTAATTGACCTGTTTGCTCCCACCTCTTCGGACAGTGATGGCCCCCTTGGTTGCCTTGTTGCTGATGTGTTGTTTCCGCAGCCCTCTACCGCATCTCCAGTGTTTTTCAACGAAGATGATCACACAGATGATCATGATCCAAAGGAAATGGAACCCTCGGAAAAATTTGCCCACGTTCTTACAGGTTTCGGGCCTTACCTGACAGCGTTCCGATGTCCTCTATCAATCGGAAGTGACAAAAAACCAGCTCAAAAGGCGGAGAATTTCGGGGAGATTAAACTCCCGGGAAAGCGAATCAAAGCCATCCAGGTAACTTCTTGGCCGAAATCTGTGCATCGAGTGGATGACAGAATGTTGGACTTCAGATCTCGCCTTGTCGTTGTCGTCACTACAGAGTCTAGTGGCAGTCACATTCGCGGATATTTGATAAATTTATCCGCTCCACTTGCTTCCGGGGTCGGTTTTCTGCCAGTTTTCTTACACGACGTTTCCGCTGCTCGTGTTACTACCCTGACTGCTCGATGGACAGAGAGAGAGGAACATATCGCGATAGATGACACTGATACCTGAAAAAACGTGTCTTATTTTCTTAAAACTGAGTCTGTAAATACACATCAGGGCGCTCATAACTGACTTTATTTGGTAACTGCAACTGATAGATTTCTATGAGACGCCTACTGCCCGTGGAAGAATGATGAAGAGCTTCGTATTGCTCGGTATGTCGATGTCGTCTCAAGCGGAGCTGGCTTTATCCTAATGAAGACGCGTTCAGTTTATGTTTTTACACATGTTTGACGTTTGTGTCATCCTGTCGTCGCGTGGTATGTCTACAACTGAGTTCTGTGAGCCACAACGTTAACACAAAAGTGAACAGAGTCCACCTCGTCTAGGGAACAAGGTAAGCTTTAAGCTCAGCCTCTAGACTGCGTCACGTACGTTTGTTGTGGGCATCTAGTGTGTCTATGTTGTCCGTTCAAGTGATTCAACAACTCACTACCGAAGGTCGCCATTAAGCAATTCATTTTCTAATCATTGAAAGGATGTGAACGATTGTTTTGCTGAGTTTGTCCTGCAAGCTGAAAGAGCCAAGGAGTTCTGATGATTCCATATAAGGATTAAAGCATTTTGTGGTGCTTCTTGGCCTTACAATATGGATTGCAGGACAAAAGCAGCGAATAAAATAGCATTCCGTCGGCGTAGCTCTCAGTCACATAGCGTCTCGTGAATAGTTAACCAAAAGCTTGATTTGAGCTGTATTTAGTGTCGTCACCACGTAGTTGAGGCTTTGAAACTATCCTCTGTTGCACCATTTCGACTAAAACAGTTGTGTGCTTCTGTGGCCCGAGTTACGGGATTTTCATGATGCAATACTACTTATAAGGTTGATAAAAATAGCTCGATGGTCCACCACCAGTTCCACTTTTCTGTAACTCTAACTTATTATGTATTTTAACACTAGGGCGAATTTGTGTACAGTTTAGATGCCGTAACAAGACGCGAGGCTCATTTGTATCTCATTTATAATGCCCTAAAAGGCTGTCTCGTGTTTTAGCTCAGTCGATGTTCTAACTATCAGAGTACTTCCCATTGGCACGATACCACCTATTGGGGTTGTGATAATTCTAAGAGTTCATTCGGCAGACGTGGTCCCCGAATTTCCATGAGTCTCATTTCCTACGTAGAAAAGATTATAAGCGTACGATGCATCTCAATCTCAGATAAAAGTTTGTCTGCCGGTCTACATATACTCTCCTATCCTTATACAGCTGGGCGTTCGCTCAGCTTTCAGCGTGTGCCCTGCACCTAAAAGGTGCGGTGTAATCCTTCAAAACATGCAGTACCTGAACGAGTCTTTTCAATCCAAAACTGAGACACTGGAGTTTTGGGGAGTTGGGAATACCCCAGTAGTTGTGTCGGCTGTTGTTGATGTGAATCTGATTAGGCCATTGCACGCATCTCAAAGCTCCGGTTGGCGTTCGCGAATTTGTACCGCCTGTGGCGTCAAAATGCCTATAACTGGATTTCGAGGTTCGCGTCTGCCGGGCTACACTACGGCTGCGTTGTTGTACGGCTACCAAAATTGGCTACTGTTGACAAATGATCTGAAGGGTTCTCAGGTTTCTTAGCGTCGATGTCTCTGAAGCGTTACTCTTATTGAATGGCGCCGGCGGATTTGCTAATAGGTAATCAGGAAACTGCAGTTTGGTTGTGCAGTCGCTAATTTGGTCAAGAAAAACATCTAGCACCATCATATACGACGACTGGGCTATGTGCCACGCATGCCGATTTGCCGAGTGTTGCTCTGCTTTCTTTTTTCAGAGTGGCTCGAAATGCGGGCTGGACAACTGCAGAACGATGTGGATGATTGCGAGGAGTTTTGTCGTTTTCGATGGGCTCCATTTCTTTTACGAAAGACACTGTATGCAATGTGGCTAGCCGATGTTGGCGACAACAAAGTGATTGTCCGCTCCCTTACGGACTCTTTACACAGATGTGCCTTTGTTTACTCTGATGCACTATGATAAGTTTCTCATAATGAGGAAAGCTCTCTCACATTGGGATCTTCGTAGCTTTTTGCAGTTCGACGAGAGTACTAGAATATGTAGTAACGCGAGAACTTCATTATCTGGGATCACTGTTCAGGAATCGTAGTGATGGATGTGGATTAGAACTTAGCAAATCGGTTTGTCAGCACAGTCGGCACAAAGAGTACTAGAATATGTAGTAACGCGAGAAGTTCATTATGTGGGATCACTGTTCAGGAATGGCAGTGATGGATGTGGATTAGAACTTAGTAAATCGGTTTGTCAACACAGTCGGCACAGGACTAGGATATATCCAAATCGTCCCTCATCACTAGACGTTTTTTATGAGAAATTGCTGGCAATCACCAGGCTACCGGTGAAAGAGGACAGCCCTTCGCTGCGAAGTAATTAGCAAACACTAACCAAGCAGTTACAAGCCACTAGACACGAAAGTATCCCATATGCATAGAGTTTTTGGAAATTAAACTTTCCTAAGTGTCCTTTTGAATTTTCCTTGACGTTCTTTGTATATTAAACAATTATAAATGAATACTCCATAATTCCAAGAGAAACCTTCACCTTTCGTCAGATACGGGGGCGGAGCCTGCACGCTTCATCGGTAGTATACATCGTTACACCGGTACACCGTCTTCCAGCTGTTAACGCGTCATTCTCCCACCCCACCAATGGACTTACGGTACCCGAAAATAGATATACCTCCCCTAGTGGGTCCACTGAGGTGTATCAGTTTTCACTAACTGAAGAACATTTGTTCTACTGGATTATTTAACATGATCTGAAGAGATGGTGTTTCGACTAAACGCTTTTTCAGCACCTTGTGACGTGATTTACATTCCCTGGCATACTACCAACATAACCCAAAAAGAAAAACATCAGGAATCCAGCCGCTTGCTTCGGCTGTTTCGAGCTGCCGTTAAATGGGAGACACCTCTTCTCCTCCATATCGCTCACGCTCCGAAGCGAGGTTTCTTTAACTAATCCTACTGCCAGAGTTATTGCTGAACTCTCCCGGTTTTATAAGGTCCAATGCTGTAACTGAACGTGTTAGGAGAGCAGGGAAGGTCACTGAGACTGTTGATCGGAAGTGGCTGCATTAAGTAAATTCGAACGGCTTAAGCATGTATGGTATCGACAGCAGAATATGGATATTGGGTTTACACTATCCCTGCCTTTCAGCGTTGACATCGGTAACGGTCAACCGCGTTGTAACACAAACTGATGATGATGCGCGCCTTTGCTTTTTATCGTATTCGTTCTTCTCAGAATAAAGCAGTAAGCCAAGATCACCCAACGTGGCTAATCTATTCCATGTTAACCAGTAAAATAAACCATTTCACCGAAATTATGCAAAGTTCAGATTTTGTAATCGTGGAGTTTGACACTGTGTCCAGGTGCTCTCTATCACAGCATCCTTTCGGTCTAGCCACTCGCTCCGCTTATCTTTTGGTACTAAAGTAACTATCCACATCTTGCCAAATCCCATATCCATAATAGGTAACCAATGGAGCTTACGCATGATTTCCCTAGTTATTCGAACTTTTACCCTTCAAAAGCCATCTGTCACGAAACTGTTCGTTGATTACGAGTTTCTTCGACCTGTTCTTTTTCATAGAGAGGATAACGCTTAAGAACTTCTTTCTTTCCTCCCTCATGATATCGAAGATGGTTGATCGCAGAGTCTGAGCATGTGGCAACGTCCATGTTGTTTAATGTTAGATGTCTACCGATTTCCTTTTGCGATCAGCTCGCTCATGCGTTTCAGCGTTGGATAAATAATCACAAACAGACAGTAGGGCGACTGGACATATGATTAATATAATTCTGGCCCCTTTCAACCTCTAAGGAGGTTCGTTTCGGCTGCTCGACGTGCTACGCCGGTCACCGATTATCGACCTTATCCGTTTTCCTGGTCAAATATAGTCGATGGGACAAGTTGCTTTGTGACCATCTCACAACCGCCAAAGTAACCACCTGAGAGATACATTGAGGATGGTTTTTGAGTGCCGGGAGCTACATGACTGTTTACTCAGATCGGTCCACTTGGTCTCACCAATCTCCACCGCAACGGTTAAATTATCGTAACACTGACACAAACCAACGAAATCTTTCAATGGCACCCAAGCTGAATCGTCGATTGAAGCGCGCTGAAATAAAAGACTAAGGGACCAAACCTGGTCGAAGATAATTTGACATTTCCCTAAACCATCATACTGATGGTTGCAGGTTACAGTGAGAGCGGCGGAACTGTTGTATCTTGTGAACTTCAAGGTGAGTATCAGGAAGTAGGAAGAGAGTGAAGTTTAGAGTGGGTGTTGCATTTTGTGGGAAAGTCCTCGTGGTACAAGTGCTGGTAGGCTTAGGCGTCAAGGAAGCCTGATCAAGTGAAGAGGAGCCAGGGAGCAGGGTGAGTGCAGCTATTGAGGGCGTTTTCAAAATAAATAATTAAGTACCATGCAAGAATTACAGCCGCTCACTAAAAGAAAACCTATTTTAATTTTGCCGAAACTATGGAGTGTTCGTAGATGCTTATTTCATGGGGATTTAGTCGAACCTGTTTGCACGCTTCGTTGATATGTTGCTCACAGGATTTTGTTTAAGTGAGTGGAACTCAGGGTTACCGACGTACACTTTGCATTTTATCAACACTTTACGAGATAAATCCCCAAATCAAACTTCAGCATATTTTAGCGTTCTACGGTGTTCTTTACCAGTGAGATAATATCTACAGGATATCAAATGTCAATTCCATCCATGTAAATAGACGAAGAAGGTTTGTATGCTTTATACTCCTCAGACGTGATAAATAAGATGAGTTTGTTTAGCGATCTTCGACACAACGCAGGTTTTAGGAAGTTCGCCTTCCATTCATTATAATAGTGGAAGACAATTTGATGCATTGTACAGTAGTGATACGAGCGCCATCTCCGTGGGGTTCCACATTCCCAGATATGCACAACTGGTCAGTAGATAATACAACGTTATAATGTATCTGCATGTAAATTAGCAACAAACGATGTCAATCCCGTAGGAAATAATCACATTCGTTGCTACAATATGCCAAAGATCAACTGAAATGACGAAAAATAAAGCTTTTCATTGCTTATCGTTATCGCGATAACTGCAATCATTGTCTCTTAACTAGGCTTTCTGTCGTAACGACTAGGCCCGTGTCTATGTGTTAAGCTGATTGTGAGGCCTCAGCTATGCACGACAACCTAATCCAATGACTAACGACTGCTTCCACACTCATATATTTTCGCGTTGTCACTTACCTTGGGTACAACTAGTAACTGCCGGGCCCATACCTACGCAAGAAGCGGATTATAAGGCACCAACTTTACACAACAACCTAACCCAAGGGCCGAAGAATGTCTTTCATACTCATACACGTCGTCCGTCTGCCAAGCACACGCCTGAAAAAACACAACCATCCTTGATGAAATTATGCTTCTGTTTATTGGTTGCATCGGTACAAATGTAATATGTAGTCAATCCAGCTCTCGTTTTTCAGGAAGCTGCTTTCATTCGACAGAGTTTCTGAAAGGAACAATGTAAAATCAATTACAAATCGCGTACGTGTTTCGCAATATTTTTGAAAACATAATTAAATAAAGTTTTATTGGCCAGCTCACTTGATAAATCCCACTTGCTTCAATCCCCGATCGGTGTCCTCGCCGAAAATGGAGTTTTACTTTTATAAAGGTAAAGTTACAACTTGCTAAATTAGTTCAACTGTCAATGATGAGATATCCGTGCGTACATCGACTTTGCGATATCAAGATTCAGTGAGGATACGAGTTATTAAACGCAGTGAAGTTAAAGCCAAAGAGTGATGTATAGAAGTCATTCGTGAGATCAAGTGATGTAGACATGAGCTGTAGGGTTCAAAGACCTCATGCGTCCACAAAGGTGCGCCCCTAGATACAGCTCTAGCAGTGAGTGGGCGGGTACTTGACGTTAAAGCTGCTCTTCCGTAACACCAAATCCCAATTTCACCCCACATCTGCTTCTCGATACCGATACCATGTAGCGTAATAAAATCGACAGCTCCATCCTGCTTTCCATAACTTGAAACCATCCCATACTCAGCCGCAGTAGCGGTCTCACCAACTAGAAGCTCCTTTCTGGTAAACCATTAACTAAATTACTCGCGTTTGTAAACCGACACTTTTGTAATCGTCAGCATCCGGTTATATATAAAAACTCTTAAATCTCAGACACGTATAACATGTTTGGAGCCGCCCTCTAGTTGAGGCTATTCTGAGGATCTATTCCACGCAGGTCATAAAGGTTCGGGCCTCATCCACCTCAACGTTTATGCCGAAGTATTGCAACACATATTCAGTAATAGGGAGTATTCCCAGCTTATGGGTGGCACACCGTATGTTTTATCATCATGGTACAGCCAGAATAGGAGCATGACAGAAGGGGATATGTGGTTATTCAGGGTCGCGCGGAAACACAGCGATCACAGGTAGTGGGCATCATTCGACGCGGCTCCTTAGTCGGCAGATGCCCGTTTCCACAAAACCTTAATCTGTGGAATAAAATTTTCACTTAAGTGTGCAGCATTCTGCTGTGTGTATGCCTACACCAAAAAGAGCCATAATCTGCTTTAGTTTTGTTGGATTTTGTTTTACCTAATCTCATCTCTTTCCTTAACGTTTGACGCGCATTTCAGTTTTGAAGTTTCAGTGCTACGGTTTAAGGTGTGGCCTCAGCTAAGCTTGTTGATAGATTAGTTTTTGTCCGGTTTTCGCTCTTTACGGAATTTGGGAGAGCGTTAACTAATACCTGAAGGATAATTAGGTAAGATTCCTGCGTGCAGCATGTAATCGAAGCACCAGCTCCGTTTTGCGTTACGAATGCGTATACTAAAAAAGCAGCAGGCGGCCAGAGAAACCAGTAGAAAGACGAGGGATCCAAAGAAGCTAGTAAGCTGGGCGCATTTGTTAATTGCAAGCACCGGCTGTCCAAGAACTATCTCGTAGTACAACCATAGGGTTTCTGAGTTTTCGTACGATCGATTTCTGATGCATCAACGGCTAACAAAATTGAACTTGGACACCCGCAGAGCCCTGGGAAGCCGCGTTAAGTGCGACGGTTTGTAGACGATGAAATCCACCCAGTAAATGTCAGCATTTTGTGCTGATGTAGTAGTCTGGCGACCCAATAAGTTACTTCACCAGGAGAGTGTGGCAAAGAAATTAAAAATAATAACGCTAGACTGAGTATACAATAATAAAGTCAGTGGAACAGACTCACTAATAATTGTTCTCTTTAAAATAGTTCGTCGTTGGCCCAGGTTAGCGAATAAACAATAATCCAATTATGGTGTTCCAGGGGTCTTCTTCTGGACAGTTCACATATAATAGATTCCGAAGATGGTCTGAAATGTTTTGATACCAGAGTTCGCACATGAGACTCGCAAATGACCGCTGCAAGCACGAGCGAAATCAGAAGAGAGAGTCGAAGCACGTGACCACGTTTGTATTGCGTGAAATTGTACGAGTGCGCGTTTTTGTAGTTTTTCGTATTCAAACAAAAACGATTATGCAATTGATAAAATACGTAGTGTTATAGTTGAAAGCAAAATAAAGGTACAAAACGCCACACTGAATAAGTGAGAAAGAGTTTGGTTTTATTGTGGCACATTCCTTCGGTCGTGGTAAAGTATCGCTTGTCCAGACATGTTGTGTTAGTGTTATCGTGAGGCCACAACAGCCAAAAATGCTTCCGCAGATGGCAGCGGGTGGTGTTGTTCCGAAGCTTTCCGGATTTTGTTAATGTTGAGGGAATATGGATGGTATCGGGATTGGACATCCGATTACGTAGACCTTCCTAGAAAGCCAGTAGTTTGCTCCCATGCATCAATTGTTCGGCCTATTCAGGGAAATGATTGGCAAACAGCATCCCGTGAAAAGTTTTGTGGTGGCACAGGTGCGAGCAACGAGTGTAAGGTTCAGCTGCGATGTCATATTGTGTTGCATTCATATTAGGGAAGCCATCAGAGAACACGGACCTGTCATATAACACCTGAGTATTTTTGGTCACGGGCATTGTACGAACGGACGACACATTTTCTTCCATATTGCTCTCCTGGACAATGCCGTTTATCATAGTACTAGCACACAAATTTCGTCAGGATCTGCAACTGCTGCGCCACACGAGCCCACGTACTGGTTCTTACCTTACGGCCGGCTGGTTGTACATCACCCGCAAACCGGCTGTGCAAGCGCACTCCAGGATATTTCATTTTGGTAACGTGAACAACAACCGTCTGGATAACGCAAACGGTCGTCTGAAAAAGCAAGTGCGCCCCTTAGACACACAGGAGCATGCAATAAATAAGGTGTCCTGGCAAGCCGAGTGGTTCAGGCAAGAATATAAGATGCACATGTCATACCACTAGGACCGACGGGAGATCATGGAGAGCAACGACTGTCTTCTTAGCGTTGTCTGTCGAATGATCACGTATGTGTTTCCTCGTTTTGAGGCACTTGGGACCGCTACCTCCAAAGCTGCATTATCAGAGTGTTGGAACAAGCAAGGTAAAGTCAACCTACCTGGTGCAAACACCCAGGTGGTCCCAGGTGGTTGACGCCTGTAAACGCACATGCCCCTTCCACTAGACCATGTGGCCCTCATGCCTCCACTTGGTTTCCGTATTTAGAAACCAGTCAGTTCCAAGCAGTAATAAATCTTATTCGTAGGTGTCTTTTGAGTTGCTTTCCTATTCATCGGTGGCGGTTGTCGGGTTACAAAATACCGGGGAAAGGTATACACCCTACACTTTTTTCCAAATCCACCACAGTCGAAATTCGACCTCTTGCGTAAACAAAAGAATCGACTGGAATGCAATTCGAGGGCTGGAACCCGGGAGGGCCATAGCCGTTGTTAAGCAATTGATTGTTCGGGCACAAGTCCTGCTGCGCTAAGGTTTGACGTATGTGACAGACGGCCTGTCGTCGGTAGTTGATGATACTGCACCTCACCCCAGATGGCGATCTAGGGATATAGATGTGGGCTTTTGTGCGCTTCGTGTGTGGCCAAGTAGTGGCAGTGACCGCTGGCGTGCAATGAATCGCGTATCGTGATACGTCGACTTTTATGCTGTTGAACCCTGCCTACTGTACGTTGTTGACCTTCAGGCTTCTCCCAAATGTTAGTCCTCAGCTGCCTAGCCCACCGTCCATCCAGAAAATGCAAGGGAGTGCTTGCTAATCGGTCCGCAAAGAATTCATCTTATGATATTAATCTGGACCGGAACACAGATTTTCAGCGCACTGCGTCACGTAAGTCTGCGTGCGTCCGCATTCTCGGCTCCAAGGAGTTGATCGTCAGCTGTGAGTTAATAGCATACTACTGAGACTAATACGATAGATCACCAGTAAGAAGAAAAAGACGACGATGACTTCTAGTTACGCATGCAAGGCCCATCAGTTCCAGACTGTTCGTCCGTTATTGAGACATCAGGAACTTTAGGAACGTCTCATATTTCTTGAGGCCTACTAGTCAGTAGGAACCAAGCTACAAGAAGTACCGCAATGCGAATCAACCGTCGAAGATAGCATGGAGATTGTTACCGCTGAAGTTCTCCTTTCATAGGGGAAGTATTGCACTCAGTTTGTCAGCTGCCTGCCTCATAGTGCTATTTCGATAACCCTACATATATCTTTCTGTCATTTCAGGAAGTCAGTGGCTCAATAAACACCGCGCACCAAGACGCCCATACCCAGCTCGGAAAGACACATGTAGTACTGGAAATGACTGACTCAACCCAGATTTTGTCTTGTACCGTTTGGACCTTCGAGTTTTCCCGGTAGATGAGAATGAGGGCGTGTCGTCTAATTGATTAGGCACCGTAGACCCCAAGCAGCATGTTAGTCGTGTACGTCAGCTGTGCTCGTTCAGCTGTCAGCTGTGCTTGGGCTTGAGTATCGCACCAGAAACTCGATCTCCTGCCGGAATTTTTTTATCATCTGGAGCCTTCGATTCATGATATCTAGTATGAACTTCCAGTCGACCGGTCAATTTTGGTTACAGAAACGAAACTCCGCCATATTTTGCATCCATTAGTACAATGTCAACTCTATCAAGTTCCAAAAATTATTACAGCTGCAGAACTACCTGCCAATTCTTCTCATTGTAAGGGATCGACGTTTTACCTTAACTCGAGCTATCCTATTTCCTTCATTCGCCTTTTCTAATTCGACGTAACAGATCATCTTGAAGACGCACGCAAACCCGTTATACTGAGAATTCTCAGGATAGCCTAATAAGCGTTAACATTCTTAAATATGAGGTAACAGCCTTCACAACAGCTTCGTTTTTTTTGAGAAATCGGTTCCATTCGTGGAATACTGAGCCTCACAAAACTGCGTGGACTGGGCCCGGTCCAAAACAGACCCTAGACCACCTTACCTTGGGATTCTTGTTTCGCGGGGTTGTCGGCCGACCGTCTCTCTTAGCCCTGTTGGTTTCATACTCCACTTTCTTTGGTCGCGTATAATTCCAGCAAGTAAGTTTCAACACATGAGTTACTGCCTTTGCTTTATATATGCTATATATATTATCATGCCAGACGGTATGTCACCCACAAGTTGGGAATAAATATTATTATTATTATTAGCATTTTCCTCAATGTTATCTAAAGGTTAAGATATACAACGCCAATTAAAATACCGAAGAACTGAATGCTATCCTATTAAGAAGGGTCCACTCCAACCCTGGAACTGTATGCAGTGACCATTTTCTTATTTTCTCAGAAATCATACGCGCGGTGGTCTTTCTTGATTATTTAGCTTTTGAGTATCGCTTGCGCCTTACTGTGGGTAGCAACTCGTAAAGCTATTGAAAGATGACGCAAGCCGTGAGACCAAAAGCTTCCAGAGAGTGGGGCGTTTTGTTCAGTCTTCAGGTGAAAGCAGAACAGGCTCTACTCGCCTGTAGGCAATTTTGCGTAGTCCTCCATCACAGCCCATTCTTATGTTACAATTCAATGCGTGGGCTTGCGGAAACTAAGTTCGTTCGGGGAACACTCGAGTTAAACTCCAAGCTTAACTGTGGCGTACCTGACGTAAATGATTTCAGCTCATTTGAGGTCAAGACGGACCAGACCTTCCTGAAGAAATTCGGTTCACAGGTTGCCTGCTTTACGCGTGAGTTAATCACAAACTTGTCCTGCACTGAACTGTCATCTATGTGCAACGAATGCAAAGGCAGTCCACCAATCCCTAATTGGTACTCATCCACGGCCCCCACAGCTCTTGCGCACTACTTAAATTCAGCTATGTTCCCTCTTGTCTCAGTGACATAACCACAACCATGATGATTAAACCCAAACACTCATCAGCCTCATTTCACTTAACCTAAACTCAGACCTGCAAAACTGAAGAAACGAAGAGACAAAATTGTTAACTGGTTTTGAGTGGTCACAGGATCTGTAGAATGCACGCTCACACAATTCTCACCTAATAAATCGTTCTCCATTCTCAGCACAATTATTTATGTTGGTCCACACAAAATAGACGAACAATCGGACTCATGTTTCACTCTTGTTAGAGCTCTTCAGCAGTGGATATCCTTTGCCGTGCCGGGTGAGCGTTTCCACTGCTCTATCAGAGTACGCTGAACACATCTGAATTACGGTGTCTATACAGGTCAACGCTTTTGAGCTTGGGTGACGTGAATGTTATTCCTTGATCTGCAAACCGATAACACTTTGGTTTTGTCAATCGGCTGACCAGCTTATCAGATATCCCCAGCCATGTGGTGCCATCGAAATAATACCAACTGCGG
The DNA here is from genome assembly GCA_003604175.2 of Clonorchis sinensis. NCBI lineage: Eukaryota > Metazoa > Platyhelminthes > Trematoda > Opisthorchiida > Opisthorchiidae > Clonorchis > Clonorchis sinensis. Next base: position 54,889,705 of record CM030370.1, read on the forward strand.
TAACACTGGTTCTTTCACTATGCTTGTTTGAACAGGTCCTCGCGCTTCTGTATTTCGGGCGGCGGCTTCTTTTATCCTCAAGTGGCGACGAGTTCTTCTCTTTTGTAGCCAGTGTCACCACCATTCTTCCCTCCGCCTTACCACCGTTCTTAGTAAGCCGGCCTATCACGCCAACCAACCACATATGTGCATTACGCTCAGGAGGGACGCCTTCAACGGAGCAAAACTACCACAACCGTTGACGCAGCGTGCCTTGGAACCTAAGCAGGACACTACCAACCAGTTGCTGTGGACTTGCCGAGAACACCATCTGGTCACACCCTGGTCCCATCCTGGTCACTTTAAACTTCTTTCTAACCTCCCAACAATACGTTCATTATTGATGTATATTGTGTTTTTCCATCTAAAGGCTGCCTTGCAATCGTTTGCGTTTGATGTGCACCCTCAGAACGGTCCACAGGTTAGTAAGCTAATTACGCACAAAAAAAGAGTGCGTAGCCCGCAAACTAGGTGTATTTTATTTTTTAAGTCATGGGCTGAGCAACTGAGGCAGTCTTGCGCGGTCTGGCAATGGCTGCGCTGCTCTCTTATTTCACCCATCTATAATTCAGTAACGGTCACGTTGTAGATAGGACCTTTTTTTAGGTCAGAAGCATCCAATTTGGTTGATTTAACCACAAGTTCTAGCCAAAGAAACGGTGGCTTCAAAGGTTCTAAGGGACAACGGTAACCGGACAATGTCACGACATTATTTGAAAATCCCGACATCACGGGGCTCATTGTATTGAATAATGTAAAAAAACACCGCCCGCTGCCCGCTGAGCGCCCAATTATGCTGCTTGTAGCTGGGTATTCGAATTGTGGGTTCAGCCCTGATTCAGTCGCCTACTTTTCACCCCACTTTCATGCTCAAGGAAGGGGTCATTCTCTGGCAACCACTAGGTTGCCGAAAACACCCCTACAGTACGCAAACGCTCCTATTCTGAGGTCGCCTTATCATCAATCTCTCCTACAACATAATTAGCACGTAAATCCACTTTGCCAGTCACGTATAAGTTAGTGTACAAGTAGTGTAAGGTTAACGAAACATCATGAATTGTGCCCAGATAATGAGCGCCAAACAGGAAAAAACAGTCATAATTTTTGATGAGTTTTCAGCAGCCCCATGAACCATACTGACCGCGATTTATGCAAATTTGTGCACTTGCTTTCACTGTCAAAGTGCTCTTTTACATCGGAGTCCACTATCATAATCCAGAACACGTGGCCAGTCTAGCAAGATAATTGTCGCACATCTCGGTTGTTTATATACGCTTGGGGCACGCAAACGTGTTCAGATTGGTCTAGCTATTTTATGCTTGTGTATATATCCATCAAGGTTGGTGTTGGCGGTCTGCGCGTATACGTTTAAAAGCAGTGCTTGCATTTTCCATGTGTCCTTTGATGGTCGAGAAAACAGCGAAGGTACTTCGGCGAAATCCCGCGCTGCATTCTGCCAAGTGTTTTGAGCTACATTTGTGCACCACAAGAAAGCTCAGTGGCGGGATTAACTGCTGATTTTCAAACGAATTACTTGATGATCAAGGAGTGAATAATACTGCGGAAAAGATGAAGTACGACGGATTCTGTTTTCGTGAACTTGAAATGGTGGAGAACAAAAGCAGAGCCACAGCACAATCAGATGAATAGCACAATTTGGGCTATCTCCTTATCTCCTATCTCTTAATGACAGTTATGACATTTCCCGGGAGTGAGTGCATTTCTTGAAAATAAGCTCCGATGCACTCATCGCTCAATTGATGAATAATAGTTGAGTGAAAAGAACGCTGTACAAAGCCAGTCACAAACTTCAACTGAATTAATAGCCGCAACATTGTAGGAATTATTTCTAGTGAAAGATGTTCTCATGGTTTCGAGGTTTAACGTATTATTTCCGATTTTGCATTTTACTCAGCTTGACTTATTCGTTATTATGTAAAATGGTTAACAGCTCACCAGGGATCTGTTCGGCTGAGCTTGGCGTCTTTTGAATTTGTATTATCGATTGAGCTTTTTCATGGTGATTTGTTTTAGACTCACGTCAGGACTAAGCTCTTGCCATAGATTTCACGTTTGCTAAAGGCGATGCAAAAACCTCTGGAATCGTAAAATCTTCAGGCAAACTAACCATTACATTTTGTTATTGTTACTTTTTTATTTGTGCTCGCTTTGAGACCTACATAGCTGTTGTTTAGCCATAAACAAGCTAAGGACCTTTGCTGTGGAGCAGATATTGCTTAAGAAGATGCGCAGAGTAGTGGTACTGTGAGAACGCAAACACAAGTAGCCGGAGGTTTTGTAGGAGAAACCAATTTACCTTTACATGCTTTGCTTACAAAATGTGACCGGAATCGCTCTTTCTAGACACATTTATTACGGCTGCTTTTTTATCTCTAAATGAAACACTTAATAGTTCATTACACTATTGATCTTGTTTCTCTACATCAAACTTTTAAAAATTATTGAATCGCCTGTCTAACATCTAATTATTGGGTGCTGCAAAGTGTTGGGTTAGTAAATATTTGGCTGGCTATCTGTTGCCAAGAACTTGAAAATCATGCCAGGCATTTAAAAGAGAAGCAAACACCTACACATAACAACAAAATACGACGCTTTCAGCCGCTGAGTGCTGTTGGCAATTAGATGTTTTACCGTCAAATTTTATTAAATGGCAAGACTTAAACCTGTTGATCTTTTAGGCATATTAACACCCTGTTATTTAGCGTATTTTCCAAAAGTGCTCTTAACTTCCAATATTTAATATCTGGAAAGGTTTATGGTTGGATTTTACTTTAGTTACCCGCTATTATTCTTACTAAAACAATGACTTGCTTCGGAACACTCCCAGGCATTTTGATAAAACCGTGGGTTTGGCCCATTGACGTGCAACCAAAATTGTGGAATTTCGCAGATTCTTTAGGGAAAATGAGTCATAGCTTTTACCGATAAAGACATTGGGAAATATGGATCTTACTCGAATGTGCATGTTATGTAAATACTTCTAAATGCATTTGTGTGCGGAAGATATCACTGCTTATTTTGAGCAGTTTAAACAAGTTAAAACCTGAATTTCTAACAAACAAGTTATTTGAGGCTGATAAGTGGTGGATAACCTAGAGCTCCTGAAAAACGGCATCACTAACCTCTGCGGTAAACCGTGCGAGGCTAGCCTGGTTTTCTGCCACAATTTCGGCTTGCCTCTTCCACAAGTTCCTATCCGTATACGATGTTTGGTTCGCCCTATGCATTAACACAACTTCCTCGTCCAACCTATCTGCTGCAACTGACTTCCCTACAACAGTGAGTTTGCTTAATTTCAGATTAAGCCACATTTTTGAGACAAAACTCGCCATGTGCTCCCTATTGAATTATTCTACCTCCATCTCCACTTTTGCTCGTTGTGACTCCAGCCATTTGCACAAGCGCCCAAGGTCACTCATGGCCAGCAATGGTTTTCAGTTTTAGTTCATGCCATGTTCATGTCTTTGAACTAGTCGGACCTCATGACCATTGTTCCCTACAAGTTGGGAAAGCAACCTATTATTATTTCATCGGATATTTCCCACTGTTTATGACGTTGTCCTCTTTTCGCGCAATCTGCACTACCCGCAAATCCCCCAGTCATGCTTCATTCTGGCTGTAAAGGTATGATCATGCCAGACGGTATGTCACCCAAAATTTGGGAATAAACATTATTATTATTATTTTGTTATTAAAACGAAATATTAGATGTAAAACAGCAGTCAAGCAGTCCGTCAGAAAATGGCCTGATATCAATAGTACATCACCGTTAAGCAGACCGATGGCAAATGCTAATAAAAAATACTGGTAGGGTATCCACTTTCTTTTACAGACTGAACCATTGGTACGGTATCTCCAGAAGTAGCATTCAGTTAGGCTGCAATTATGAGTAAAATGGTCCAACTGATCTGAACTGTGCTGTTGATAAAGCGCAGTCAAAATATAAGCTCAAACATTTAGCGAGATGAGCTCGCAACTGGATGCCATGAATGATTCAGACTTCTCCAAAAGAGTGCACTGCGCATCAACTCAAAGTCAGTCAGGCAAAGGTAACCATTCATGTTTTCCTATCTGATCGAATCAACACAGTTCTCCTTGTCTATGCTTGCTGCTCTCACGCAGTGTACCAAGCACGTGGACACGCGAAAAGGGCACGAAATTTTGACAAACAATTACCCGTTTTGATTTTTCTTTACAGGAATGCGCCCGGTAGTTAGACGATATCTGCGCAGTTTTTCCGTAGGTGAATGTGGTTCCCTTGCATGTGTTCAGCTAACCTGGTACAATATTGTCACGTGGATTATCATTCTACCAGCGGCTGAATAATAAAATGTCAAAGTTCCGGCAAATGTGTAAAAAAAAATGCACCTAAGGTTTGGAAACAGAAATTTGACTGTTTTGCGGGCAGAAAATAGGTACACGGACGCTGTAAAGCACAAAAATACAGTAAATTAACCATACTTGTCTAAGTAACATTTGAAGTCAACATTTTGCTTGACATATATTTCCCAAGATGGAACGTCAAACATCCAAAAAACATTCTGAAAATTACCTTAAAAATGCTGCAGGGACGCACGCCCCTCGAGAGTCTCGACATGACAATTGGTTCGCAATTGATCATACCCGAAATAGAGCATCTTTGTTGAATTATTTGAATGACCTAACAACTAGTATCCATCGCGTGTTAGCATCCTAAATACATGCTACGATCAACAGAATAAACTAAGTTGCATGAGAATTTGGGTTTGATGCGAGATTTACTCGGAACCTCGCCGAACCTCTCGTTTGATAGGTCTGTAAGCAATCGAGTGTACCGCACCTGCCCAACTCGCCTTTCAGTTGGTACGACATTTGAGATATTGCGATTCAATATAAGTTCAATGCGAAAATCATACGGTTGATGAAAACACTCCACCATCGAAAGGTTGCCAGCAACCTTATTAGTAGTGCAATACTTCCATCAAATTTAATAGGATATTGTGTGATGACGGTAGCCGCCACGTTGGCCAGTCCAGCAGAAAAGCTGAGGAAAGCACAGTGCAGATTGCTTGCTTCCTTGATGGATAGTTGTGGCGCACATCTTAATGAGTATCTGTGTAGCCACCGTAGCAGGATAAGTTTGTAGGTACATTGAGATGGCCTACTAGTCATCCGCGATGGCGAAAACGCCAGGGTTGACCGTTGAGAGTAGGATGATAAAAGGAGGAAAAGCATGGCTAGTGAATGAGGCGCATTGTAACAGCAATCGGTAAAACAAACACCAAAAACCGTGGTTTCTGCTTAAATGTTTCGGATGTTGCCATCAAGTGGTTAGCTAATTAGTCAAATGATTGTCACAAACCAATAACTGAAAAGTAAATGACTGCAAATATGCACAAATATGAGTTCACCTTGGCCACATAAAATAAGGACAGTACGTTGGATGAGGCTGGAAGAGTGGTTAATAATTACCTGCAAACTGATACTGTCCTTCATTATTACAACGAAAAAAGTGAACATTAGTCGCCCTCACATCTTTCTCACATTCAGCTATGAACATCCCATACTACCAATGATAAAATTGCAGGGTCAACCATCTGTTTCTCCTCCACTGTGACGAACTTATCATGGGAAGAGTTTCAACCTCCAGGATCAGACGGGATAGAATGGATCCCGGAACAAAGGGCGACTTGAAGACGAGCCCCCAACGTCACCTCATACGATTCTGTGAAAGAGTACGCAGCTCACGAGCCAGGTTTCTCCAACTGCGATTTACGTGTAGTCTCGGCCGTCCAGGTTTTAAATTCCCCTCGATTTCCAATTATGCTTTCGCCATTGAGCGTAGCCAAAGTGGATTGCTGCCTGCGTATGTCACAGTTGCCTACCCATCCGGACCAAAATGTACCGGTGCCTTCGCCATGGCTTTGTTCTACAGCAGCGGATTTCATGGACCAACGCCCAGAAAACTCCCACTGCTCGCAGAATTGCGCATCCCAGCTCAAAATCTCAAACGTGACGTCCGTCACGGGGTCGTCCGTAAACCGAAGTATGTCAGTGCAATGATGACAGGGCAAAGCCATACGCAGTTTGATAGCATACCTGCAGCTATTCGCTTCTTACTTTTGGCGGCACCCACTTGTGCCCTTACCTACAACTCCGAACAAAATCTCCGCCTGGACCCAGGCGCCTTCGGGACCGGTTCAGTCTAAACCGCTGAACCTTCCTTTTGGATATAAACATCTCGTTGCCTTTCCCTCTACGCTCATCGCAAAGTCAGTAATTTTATGTGCAGTTCACGTTCCGTCTTGTGCGTTCGCGCCAACTCCCCCCAAGGAACGTTTACACCAGACCTTACTTCAGCAGTGACACTAGTGAGTCCCTACAGTTTCATGTACGTCATGAAGATGAGACTCCTGCTACCACTTATCCGTTTTGCTGATTCCTCTACTTCATCATCCTTGCTTTTGCTTTTTATGACCCTGGCTAGAAGCCCAACAGTCGAAGGCCAAATAGGCTTCATCAGTGGCCTTAGACTTTGGTTCAAACTGATCAGTCAGATCGCAACCATCCAGCTGCCGCACCAGGTTTGTTGTTCTGGTTCAGCATTCTTCGCAGTTTGAAGTTTCCTTATCACGCACCAAACAGAATGTCTCTTTTCCACCCTCTCTCGTTCCGTTTTTCCCGCCACCCCCAAACCTTAACGATCTGATCTTGCATCAGCTGCCACTCACTAGAAGCAAACCCAAATTATTTTCGCTGAATCTATAGGGTTTTTGAGTTGGGTTTTACGGGGAGTTAGTCCAATCTATTTGCACTTGTAAGTGATATGTCGCTCTTGTCATTTTGTTTTAGTGAGCGAAATCTCAAGGTCGCGGATCATCACCGAGTTGCATTTTGCTGCCGGCTTACGAGGGATAAAACAAGAAATCACGCCATATTTTGGCGTTCTTTAAGAACGAAAATAACATCTACAGAATATCCAATGCAAATTCCACCCAGGAAAATCGGGCGTTGACTTTGTTTGCTTTGTACTCCCCAGATTTAACAAACGAGATAAGTTTGTTCAGTGAACTTCGTCACAACACTTTTTCTTATGGAGCTCAGCTTCCATTGAGTACAACACTGGCAGAAAACAGCATGAATTTTGCAGTGGAGATGCGAGGGTCACCTCTGTGGATAGTTGTCTTTCCCAGATCGGCATACCTAGATTGTGTCGAATACAGCGTCATGAGGTAACCTTAGGTAAATTAACAAAACAATGGTACTATTTCTATTAGGAATATGACTCACCGTGGATGAAATACGTCATAAAGCGTTCACTATGATAACGGTAGCCGTTGTCACTCGCCTCGGCTATTTATCGTTGCTTCTAGGCCCGCGTATATGTGTGACGCTGATTATGATGCCTCACATATACAAGCCAACCTAAATCACTGGCCAATGACGGCCTTTCACACTCAACTCTACGCGATGTAACTTATCTTTGCTACCCATGGTAGACACCAAGCCTATCTATGCTTGCCGGTGAAAATCCGGCCTCAACTATGCGTGATAGCCTAATCTGACGGCCTGTTATAAAAAACGTTCAGCTGTAGCATCCTTTTGGTGCCTAGCTACCATGCAACCAGAAGGAAGCATAAGGTCTAGGATGCAGCCTAGACAGGGGAAGTCCGGGGGCAGTGGTCGGGTTCAAACCACAAACCTTCCGGTCAGCAAATTCGCTCTCTAAATACTGATCCGCCTAGCTTGTTATACTTATAACCGTACTTGATGTCGCCTAACTCGGCTACTTATCGTGCCTGCTATGCCCGCGTCCATGTGCGGCTTTGATTATGAAGCACTGATTATGCGCGGTAACCTAATCCGTCATACTCATAACTGTAAGCGTTGTCGCTTATCTCTGCTACTTAAAATAAACACCAAGCCAGTATTTATGGGAGCCGAGGCCTCAGCCACACACACAAACCTAATCTGAAAGAGAACGACGGACGTAATACTAATAAGTGTACGCGACATCGCCTGCTTTGGCTTCTTCTATGCAACCGCTTGGCCAGTGCCTATATGCGACGCTGATTATTCGGCCCCAGTTATGCTCCCCTAATCTAACGAGGAACGACGGCCCATCATACCCATAAATGTGTGCGCTGTTGCTTGTTTCTGCTACCCATAATATACACCAGGACAGTGTTTGTGCGGACCGATAAATATGAGGCCTCAACTGTGAGTGGTATCCAAATCTGACGCCCAACGTGGGTCAGTCTTACTCATAACTGTAGTCGATATCGCCTACGTTGGCTACGTATCGTGATTGCTAGGCCCGTGTCTACGTGCAACGCCGAATATGAGACCTCAGCTATGCCCAGCAGCTTAACACGATGGCCATCGAGCGCCCGCCACGCTCATAACTGTACTCGATGACGCCTACCGTGGCTACATATATAACTGAAGGGCGCGTACGCATGCTCGTATTTGACCAATGCCCCAACTATAAATAATAGACTAGTCCAACGACCAACGACAGTCCTTCGTGTTCCTACATGTCAGCTGTTTGCCAACCCCATGCCTAAAAAATACACAACCACCTTTAACAAATCATGTTTCTATTTATCGGTTGCATCTGTGCAAAACTAATGTGTGTGGTCAGTTCAGTTCTCAGTTTCAGGAAGCCGCTTTTGCTCGACAGGGTTTCTGAAAGGAAGAATGTATAATCAATTACGACTCGTGCACATCGTCCGCGATATCATTTAAAACACAGTTAAACAAAGTTGTAGTGGCTAATTCACCAAGTGCTTAATAAATTCCTTTGTCCAAAATTTCAACTCGGTGTCCACGCTGAAGCCAGAGTCCTAGGGTCATAAAGGTAAACTCGCTGCTCGCTAAACTAGTCCCATTGACGATAACGAGGAGGCCGTGCGTTCATCGATTATTCAATAGCGGGATTCGGCAACCAAATGCATTATTGCGAAGTCAAAACTAAAGAGGGGTGCAAATTTGTCAGTCGTAAGACCAAGTGGTGTAGACTTGAAACCCAGGGTCCAAGGAACACGTGTGTCATCAAACGTGCACCCATGGATACAGCGGTAACGAAGACCTAGTGAGTGGGGGCCTGCTCATTTAGAGCACTAAACCCCAGCTTCACTCCACTACTGCTTCCCGATACCAACACTAAGTAGCTTAATAGAGTCGACTCGCAGCCATCCTATTCTCAGCCGCATTAGCAGTCTCGTCAGCCAGGGGCTACTTTCTGAGAAACCGATCAGTTAAAGTGCTTCCGTTGGTAATTTTCAGTACCCGGTTTTATATAAATAAGCTTGCACATGTCATGCACTTAGGTTAAAAGCTGCTCGCTAATTCAGGCTATTCTGAGGCACTATTCCACGTCTGTCATGCAAGTTTCGGCCCCATCCAAATACTCGTTCCTGCCGAAGTATTGCAATCCATCTTCGCTTCCAAAATCACGTCTACATATCGCCGGGTTACGGTTGAGACAACGTTTCTCAAACACCCAAACACGTCTCAGTTCCGCTGCTCTTACCGGCCAAGTCTCACAGCCATACCACAAAACAGCTCATACTGCAGCGTGATACACACCTTTCTTAATATTACGGGATATGCCACTTTTACGCCATAGATATTTCAAAATGGCAAACGCGACTCGATCCATGCAGATTCGTGCACCGACCGTATCTATCACATTATAGTCAGAACCAATACAACTTCGAATGTACATATAACGCTTCACAAATTCCTATGCCTCTCCTTGAACTGTAAGTGGCGTGTTCAGTGTCAAACCCACGTAACAAATTCCAGATAAACTAGTCCATCATCTCGGAGGTCAAACTCCTGTCAGTAAGTGTGTTTGATTTACCTGCTCACACCGCCTCTGCGTGCTTATACCGGCTCGCTCTAGATCTCTTGTACTATAATAGCGTTTATTAGTAAATTCTACCCGCGCTTGATCGCTAGTCTAATAAGTGCAAATCTACTCCTATCCTGTCTCATTTGGTCAATTGTTGTCATCACCCTGATGGTGGTAAACGTTCAATTTTTTCTCTGTATTAACGCACTTTATCCTATCAGATATCGCCTTAGACTCTCCGGGCTCCACTGACCTCATCCAATTCTCTCGTATTCCAAAGCTTCGAACTTCGGAAATACGCGGTTTGGACGCCTTGTTTGCTGTTAATCACTCCACCTGGTCGGTGACTTACATCTCCAGAGATCCCCAAACGGACCAGAAAAATAACTGCGATCTTACATTGGCTTTGTCCTGCTTCTGCGAATTCTCTTGGCCAACTCAAAAAACCCCACTGCTCGGAGAATTGCAGGTCCCAGCCCGATCGCATCAAACATGGCGTCAGTTACGGGGCTGTCCAGAAACCGAAGTACGTCAGTGCAATAATGGCACGGCACTGCCATATTCAGTTTGATACCACACCAGCAATTAAGCCCTTCCGACACTTGAGTATGCCTCCTCGCCCACTCGGTCCATTGCCCGCGTGCTTTATTCTGAATGTAACCTTATGATAATGTTTGCCTGACCATGCTATCTACCAGTTGTGAATAAACATTATTATTACACTTTGTGGATGCATGGTGCGTACCAAAGTACGAGATGAATCTGGTCGGTTCATTTAAGAACATCTGAGCCTTTTCTTCCTCTTTGAAAATGAGGACTATGTCTGCATACTCCATATTGACAACGTTTTCGTCAGATGTTTGAAAACAGGGGTCTAGGAGAGATTGGTTAGTTAGGAATTGTGAACACTTTTGGCTGCTTTTTATTTCGGGCCGTAGTCTAACTCACATCAGAGTGCTTTCTAGCAGTCTTCCTGAGACTTTTCGTATCTTGCGTCCCTAAGACACGGCTATCTTATTGCTCCGTCTGAATGACAGCAATGAAACACCGTGCGCCTTCAATGGACCCAAGAATATTCTGATCCATGCTGGTCCTAATTTGTGACGGGTCCTTGGCGAATCCCAACTGCAATGAAAACCTAAACGACTCACCCAAAATGTTCGTGTTCGGGGCTGTCCACGGGCCCAAGTATGGCGTCGCGATGACGGTACCGTGACTACCACACCCAGTCTGATGATTTGCCCGTAGTTCGCCATTCCATGTTTACCGGATAAGAGTGTTTCATGCACTCACATAACCGCCTCAATCCGACTAATTAGTGCCAGGAATTGAAAGCATTCGCCACTTTATTGTGCTGTCTGTTTGTTCTGACCATAAACACAATAATTCTCTCAACACCAATACCGATGGTTCGGTACAACCTTGCGCCCGATAAAGCGCGTACTGACCATTATTAAAAATAAGAAACTTACCATCTGTGACGAATTCCTTGATTTTACTTGGCAGGACACCTGCCACAACGATAAGAGACATTTCATACGCAGGTCGTGAAAGGCTGCTTAAGTTTGAGTTTGCGCCGACATAAAGGACGCAATTATTGTTCTTGTTGTTTCAAGATTATTTCCAAAGGCAATACAAAAGAAGACACGTGCAGAAACCGGCTCTCCCACAAATTTCCCACCGACATTAGGAAAACATCAAGCGAAGCCATTGGCAGCCATTACGACATGATTTCCGTGACCCTGGTGGATCTCGAGTACATTTAAACAACTTACAACAAAACTAAGGCCGCATGGGGAGATCTTAGGGGCCCGAATAAATATCATCAAATGCCCAAAAAATTATGCTAAAGTTTTGCTCCGCCGAACTATGGTTTCAGAGAAATTTTGGGTGTGTGTCTAAGGCTCGGCTTCTCAGCTTGGTATGTTTCCCCCAAAAGTAAGGTATATTCCTGGTAACTGTATCTCCTTTCCAATGCCGGTTAAGGCGTGGTCAAGTCTACATCTGATATTGCCCACTAGTTAGGACATTGATCTCATTTTTCACTTTGTACATCCTGACTGTAACTGTATGTTCACTGTATGTAGAACTGTCCTCCGGAGTGATTCTGTTTAGAATTTCGTCCGTCCGTTGGTTATTCGTGTGAGGAACCAGTAACAGATCCCCAAACCCCAATCACCTGCTAGTCGACGAACATAAATTTCTCTCTGCATTGCGCTGCCCCCTCGGCGGGATCCAATGTACAGCAAAAGTGACGGCATCTTGCATTTGCTGTTTTCAGGCCATTCACTATCGCAATCCGCGGATACAGCTCCTCAGGTAGACCATTCCACATGTTAACCATCCTCCATGCTTGTGTCCCATGAATGTTTAAACTTGACCCCTGTATTCACAATGGGCAGTTATATGCTCTTATTAACACAGAATTTGGTGATGGGTATGAGAATGGAACAGGAAACTTATTCCATTGTTTTTTGTTTCCGGTTTTGGGTTTTTTCATACTTTGTTAAATGTTGCATCGTTTTGTCCTTTTTATTCTATGATGGGATAATGGGGGAAAACACAAAAAGTTGGTGCGGGCAACGCAATAGATGAGTACGCACTTCGTCGTCACTTCTTGGGTCCTCCTACTTACTGACGTCCCGTTTGTGTAAGCCATAGGCAATGGTCTTTTACTGATGACCCTTTCGCTACCCGACCGGAACGTGATTGGAAGCCTTTCAGAGTTAGAGCACAGTTTACCTAGACGATACATATTATCATTTCTGGTAGGTATTGTGCCGATTATCCATACTTACACTGTTGTGTACTCTGCAAATCACTTTCAAGCACATCCTTATGTGGGTACACGAGTTTGCCACTCAACGCTGAAACATTGAAGGGCAATGAAACGCCTTTTTCATCTGGTGTACTTTGTGTAACTCAAGACTGATGGGCGACGGGAACAAACGAGATCCAGAATTTTTCTGGAAAAAGCACTGGCTTGATTAATCCAACAGTCTGTCGGATACCGAGAAAAAGCGTGGAACTATAGATCCGTGAACTCACAGACAGGAGCTCGGTTCCATCAGCATTCCAGAAGGGAATTTTGCTGGGGGCGACGTCTCTGTTTTCATTTGGGTCATGGCAATGTGGTCCACGTGGATAGAAACCCTACATTCGTGGCATTGAAGGCACTGATTAGCTTACACTCTGACCAATCAGGGCATGCCGCCTCCCGAGCCGCAATTGGTTCACCTAAATTAACAGTATATGCTGTTGCCTTGGTCCTTGTGATCCTGCTCCGGGAACCGGCGCGGCCAAATGAGGGAAGAACCTAAGCCTTATAGATACAGGGGTTAAACTTGAAAAAAATATGGGGCGCTACCGTAGAGGATGGTTAACATGTGGAGTGGTCTACCTGAGGAGCTGTATCCGCGGATTGCGTTGTACATCACCAATACTTACACATAAATCAATCAAAATGGCAGACACCGTATACTACAATAGTGAATGGCCTGAAAACAGTAAATGCGAGATGCCGTCACGTTTGCTGTACATTGAATCCCGCTGAGGGGGCAGCGCAATGCAGAGAGCAATTTATGTTCGTCGACTAGCAGGTGATTGAGGTTTGGGGATCTGTTACTGGTTCCTCACACGAATAACCAACGGACGGACGAAATTCTAAACAGAACCGCTCCGGAGGACAGTTCTACATACAGTGAACATACAGTTACAGTCAGGATGTACAAAGTGAAAAATGAGATCAATGTCCTAACTAGTGGGCAATATCAGATGTAGACTTGACCACGCCTTAACCGGCATTGGAAAGGAGATAACTGAAATCGATCGGAAACATCTTTCTTCCGACGAGGGCATCTGTGTTTCGATCAGATGTAGAAACCAACCCCGCAGTAAACTGAATGGCATCACTCATTGCGGATTCTCGGGATATAAATGAACACCCAAATATCTGAGTTTCTGAACATGCCACAAGTGACCGGATCGAAACCGGTAGCAAGGCCCGAAAACAACAAACTATACCAAAGCCAAAAACGATTGTGAGCTGTTGAATAGATTCCAGTAATCATGTGAGTAGCATATTGCGTGTATAGCTGGGATTGTCTCAAACTTGCATCGTTGAGCGCTCAATGACCGAGACGGTCACTGCGTGAAATGCTTTCCCAACACGATCGTGTCAGTATTAGCGGAAGAATTCAAGAAGCCGAACGTTTACACAGTAGGAGCCAACCAGCAGAAACGGCGTCCTTTGTGGTCCACCCGATGTGGAAATTATGGCATTAATCGATTAGGGTTAGCTCGAATATACACGTGATTCCTGTGTACTGCCGACTGACCGACCGGCGGACAATGCGATGACTGAGGATGCTGATATCTACGTAAATAGAAGTGCATAACATATTGGACGAAAACGGACTACCCTGTCAGAGTCTGTCTACTGAGCTGACGTTAGTCGAGGTTCGCTGCGGATGTTGGGCCACTTCCACTCGCAAAATTCTGAGTTTCTCAGTGTTGGTGGAATGTCTAGGCGATTTGTTTCCGATCGTTCCTCTTGGGAACACCGGGCCTTTTTAAAGATCTTCAAAACTCCACTCTTTTCTTCCAGTTTTTTTTATTAGGACGTCCTTAATAGGTATGCGACAGTTAAGCAGCAGTGCTTATCAGTGTTGATGTTGATGGTGAGGACGGTATCTCAGTCCTGATGCTCCTACGGCTCGCGTGACAATTACAAGCAGTTTCATTGCGGAGGCGCTTTGATTTTTTGACCGAAATCTTGCTTATTTCCACACGTTTCCGCCTATTTGTCTGCTTATTTTCAAAGTGCGATTGGGAAGCGTTGGCTTTTACGAGATTTAAAGCGGGGAGTTTTCTTGTTTCAGTGGATGATCGTTTTCTAAATAGAATGCCGGGCAATCCATTTGATGAGGAAGTTGGTGGTTTTGGCTCGATAGGTAGCAATCAAAACCACAGAGGGACGTCATGGCTTGGAACAGAGGCTCCCGTTTCCGGAGGGTCGTATAGCATACAGGTACGGACTGTTTTTCACATCCTTTTAAAGCCTTGAATGATTAACATTTTCTACAGCAACCACCGGTGTATGATGTACCGGTATAACGTTGAGCTTTTTTGCCCGATCTTTTTCAGGTTCTGTCTATTGTTATTTTTTCTCTGAGCTGCTAGACAGTGGGGTCTAATATCAATGTACTGATGGCCATCGGGCCGATGGGTGTACTGACCACAGTGATGACCGAGCGGAGTGAAAGTTCTTTCGGGAAAGGGGAACTACGCCAGGTCGATATCTAAACTTCCGGCCGGTCAGTCGCTTGACTTAGGATGGTGTATCCGTGACACTCACTAATTGCCGTAGGATTGTTGGGAATGCTTATGACAGTTACTGTCCTCTTCTTTCCAAACTTTCCGCCGGTCCTCATCTTCAAAGGTGTCGAGACTATTGTTATGACAGTTACGTGGATCCAGTCGTGCGTTGCTGTACTATTCGTCAGAGTTGTTCAACTGTGGTGGCCACTACGGTATTCCCGCTGAAGAGACAGGGCTTACGTGGCCTACTAGAGGAAGGTGCAATCCTTTTGTAGGGTGCCTGATTGCAAACAAGTTTCCTTGGTCATGGCGAATTACACGTAAGTTTTTGAACTTTTTAAGAATTTCTTCACAAAATAATCACCTTCCAATCAAGCTACACAAGTTTTCTGTCGCACAACTGTACCACCAGGTGCTGATGTATCGGTTAAAGATGAAAAAATGCCATAAAATATTCCAAGCTGAGCGAACAACTTAACCATAAGCTGCACTCTCTGAACTGCCAATATCGTTGTCACCGTTGGATCATATCACTGGAAAACTTCCTCATTTCTACAGTACAGTGACGAAATGCCACCTCAAGAGTGTGGCACATTTCATGTCCTTGTTGTCTGAGTCGCAGGCCTCCGCTTGTCTGTAATCCCCTAAGTATCGGGAAGCACGCTCCGAGGGACTGCAGTCAGATTGCCCAGTGCGATTACGTTTTTACGCCGTACCAATGCAGCACGATGACCCCGTTAGTCTGTCTAGGTTTATGTAGGCTAAGGTCGCATTCTTTGTCTGTCAAGTCTAATACCATGGATTAGAGGTCAATGAACTGTGTGCAGCTACGACGTCAGTGAACACAAGAATGGTCGGAACTTGGCGAATTAAAGGGCGTCGTCCATGGAATAAGTTCCGAAACCCGATGTATTGCTGAAAGGTCAGCACCAACTTCTGGTGACACGTTGACTTGTCAGCTGCGATAACCCCTGCATTATTGTAGGGTTTATACTCCTCTATATCCGTTTTAAAATATTAAATCGAGTTTCTTGTTTTTGCGTGCCCCTCGCTTTCGCGTGATATTCTTGTCTTCCCTGCAGTTCAGCTGAATGAACGTGTGTCCATTCGGCCTTAAATTCGTATACTTGCAAGTGTTTTGACCTTCCACTGAAGGATGATTTTATTTATATCCCACTATTGCGCTCATGTGCGAGCAAGTTTTCAAGTAAGATTCAACACCATTCACCTTGTTTTACAATTCCTGAAGGCTGTTACATGCACAAATTAGCATGCAGGTCGGGTTTCGACCCTTTGTTGTCACACTCGTGACGTGGTAGTCCGTACTTGGATCCTGGGACATAAGTAACTCGTAATAATCGAAGAATCTTCCGGGCTGTTGTTATGTTGGGCTAATCGTATGGTCATTAATAGCATCTGTTTAAGCTTTATGTGACGTTTTGCCGATCGTTTTCCGTACAATATAGTCCCATCAAACGGCAACTACGGCAGCGGGTCCCTTTTTTGGCTTAATTGCTGGTGCATGATTCACAAGGTGGTATCAACTAGCTGCTAGCAGTGGTTAATAGTCTCGCGCCCAGGACCATTCACCAGAAAGCAAAATTCATACCACATAAGGTAGGTGGTCCTCGAGGGATATAAAGTTTAAACTTCTGTCCCTAATTAGGATTCCTATAGGGAGCTACTATCTTGCTCCTCAGAAGCCTTCCCACTCCTCGGTTATCTGATGTCAATTACCGTCTCAAAGACTTCCCTCCATTTTAGCCTTTCATTTTAATGTTTCGGTACCCAGCTACTGAGATCTCCGGTGTTTTGTCGTGGTGGTTCGATCATCATCCTTGTTGGTCTGACCTGATCGATAAAGTTGTGCTTTCGGTGACGACGCGGAGAAGGAAGTTTGGTACTTTTCGTCCGTCCTTGAGAGATGACATTATTTCATCGGGAACCGAGTTCTACTTGTACTTATTGTGAATTGTTACCTGCGTACTGTTGATTGGGGATTCGGCCGTGTACTGTGTCATCATTTTCCCGTTTGTCCTATTCCTTTCTTCATAGTCTCAGTTGTCCGACAGCAAAGCCCGAACCCAAGCTAGCCAGTCCCTTTATCATATTCTCTTCTTCATAGTCCCAGTTGTCGGACAGCAAAGCCCGAACCCAAGCTAGCCAGCAGCGTGCATTAGCAAGTATAGCGAGCTCTGAGCGTATTGGAGTGGAGACCGCAGCAGAATTGCTGAATCAAGGAGAAAAACTTTCTCACGCCGAACGGCGACTGGATGACATCAGTCAACTGCAGAAGGACAGCCAGCGACAAATCAATACGCTATCCAGCGTGTTCGGTGGTATACGGAATTGGTTCTCTCGCAAGTAGGTCGCCTCTTGTATTCAACTGCTGTATTTTTACGTCGCCCTTATCCATATTTGCAATGTGTGTGCTACTCAGTCATGGTTAACAATTCGTTTATAACCTAATGTTACGCGACCACAGTTGCATCTTTGCTGTCTAAGGGCCGAGCAAACAATATCCGTTATCCCAACCAACCACACCCCCCAGTAGCATATTCCGGGGGAATGTTGATGTCTGTTTTTGTATTATTTCAATTTCATTTATCCGAAGAACAGCCCCCCCGATACTGTTTCCACATACACAACATCCAATTATTCAGTTGCCTCAAACGAAATACCATTTAGTTCATCACTGGAGAATAACTCTCCGGTGCTTATCACTCGTGGTTGACGGCACTCTGAGACCGTACCACCGTTCATTGGAAACCGACAAACACTAGTATCACCCGAGACGACTGCTCATCCATCATCTGACTGTATGTACTTACTCCTGTTGCTGTATCGCTGCCGACTCGGGCAAGAGCTCAGCGAACAGAAGAAGTTTACCGAATAGCCGCTTTAATTGGAGTCAGAAACAGCTTTAAAAAGCACACCCTACCAACTTAACCAAACATGCCAGCACAAAAACTCAGTAAGGAATTGATGAGAGCTGTTATCGTTCCAAAGTAAACCACAAAAACCCAGTAAGGAATGGATGAGAGCTGTTATCGTTCCAAAGTAAACGGAGACATCATAGGTTTGGAGTTAATACAGCCTTATTTCCCCACTGAAAACGACCAACAATAGAGTGACTGCACCTTGGAACGCCAACAAGATAAACCCTTCTGAGCGTCGTACCGGAGTAGGACGCTGTCAGTGGGGTTCACCCAACCTGCTTTGCTAGTTTCATCTGACAAAATTTCAACATACAAACATGGACTAACGTTGGCTAGGTGGTCCCGTTAGAAAGTGACATCATGAACGTCACTGGATTTGTTTGCAGTCCTTTTCGTATCCTTCACCAGCATGGGTTCGGAATAAAAATAACCCCTTTTCTGGTAGATAGTGGTTGAGCATGCATAATACGCATTCCAAACACCTTAGCCTGATGAGCTTTATTTGCTATCGCAGTGACTCTGATTGGTCACTAGTTGCTCGTATACGCGCTAGTTCATTGCGAACCGGGTGTAGCCACCTAGCGTCTGCTGTGCTACGAGGGCACCTAGGATCATAGGTTTGAAGGCGTTTAATGTCTTCAACCATGAAGTGAAACTGGTCTTACAATTGCTTTATATACACGATCCTTCGGCTCCACTGACCGTACATTCAAACTTCGGGGATAGATCCCCACCCAATCCTGCCGTCCTAATCCCTACCCACATTGGCAGGCAAATCCCTTCAACCAACAGTCGCAATTTGGCCCAACCTACGATTAGAACGAGGTTTCCGTGGGCCTTAGACAGTGCTCACTTAGTCCTCTGAAGCTTTTGTGCCCTATCATTCAATTCATCTATCGTTTTTCAAGCTTTTCTGAAAGGATGGCCTAATAGGTTCCGTGCGTACTCCAATCCAATAAAAATTTTCAGTTAGTTAAGCAACTGCAACCTGTCGTAATGTCGAAAATTGGTTTGCACAAGATTTTCGAACAAGCAAAAGTTTTTCGTATTCGTTCATGATGAAGCTGTGAGTAAACCTAGAAATGTTTGACTTCCGTATGGAAAATTTAGGAGCAAAACATCGTAGTGGAATAACGTGTAAAAATCCGACGTTTCAGTTGCCGTACGCAAAATTTTTCAAGGATTGTAGGAATCCTTGAAAAAGGTTGCACACGGCAACCGAAACATCGGATTATAGCATCTTATTCAAGTACGTTGTGTTTTGACTTTAAACTTTTCATATTTACACCACATGCCGCTCAATCTTTTCAACACTATCCGACCCGAGTTCAACCCGTAACCCCCGTTTGACTTTCAGTTCATTATGCGAAGCGTGAACCTCAACACTAGACTGATCAGGGATAAATCGACCATTGTACGACCGTTGTGGTCAGATTCGACTGCATGCCCGGCTAGCCCTTAGATGAGATGGCTCAAGTGGTTAGAGCGCGAACTTACTGACCGGAAGGTCCGTGGTTCGAACCCCACCTCTGCCTCTTGACTTCCCCTGTCTAGGCTTGGGCAACCTGGCAGTATCTCAGCCCTCGTGCTTCCTTCGGTAGCATGGCAGCTAGACACCGAAAGGGTGTTACAGCTGAACGATTATTTATTATTAGCCCTTAGACCGAACATCAAGTATCCCATATCAAATGAGCACTCTGAACACACTCTCTCCTAAGAAATTAAACTGTGAAGCTACGCGGCTCCATCGCAGTATAAGTAAAATATAGCCAAACTTTGTGAAATTCTCCATATACTTCCCAAATAAAAAAGCGAAATAGTCGTTCACCTGTAATGATGCCCGAAGGAAACACGAGGGCTGAGATACTGCTAGGTTGCCTAAGCCTGGACAGAAGCACTCGAAATGCAGAGGCTGGGTTCGAAACGGACTTTTCGGTCAGTAAGTTCGCATCTTAACGACTGAACTATCGCGAGCTCCTACTTTACAGCAATGTCAGAAATAATTTTCATGATTTTGCAAGGGAACAATTAAGGGGCAATGCAGTAAGTATAGAGAGCGGAATAAAATCTGCGATGGCAAATGTACCGCGGTTTCCCCGTTTCAATTGGTGTACCCAACCCTTTGTTCGTACGTCAAATGACCATGGACGGAGGGCACCTGCTTTTGTAAAAATTTATGAAGTAGGTTTTTCAAATTCGCAGGAAACGGAAACTACTAAATTTGGAACACCTAGCTGATAAATCATGGGACATGTCACTTCTGTGAATACACTCAGTTGCACGCTAATTTGGTCTTACCAGGAGACAACTGAATCCCAGCTGGATCCATCACTCTTGATATTTCTCCTCAACCAATTGTGTTGTATATAGGCTAGCTAGTGAATTCCGTGAACCGTTCGTCACAGCGGTATTGTCATTTCTCAGAGCTTCCGAGTTCCTGAATTCGATATAGTGTAGATAGAATAGAACGGAAATAGAACAGGTGAACACAGGCGGTCGCCATAATTCGGCCCAGATTGTCCTGTTTATTTAAATTTTTGGCTTCGTTCTTTTCTGCTCGTAGTATGAGACTGAGGAATTTTTATGTTACACTTTAAATGCATGCAAGTGATTGATTTCGTATGCTGGGCGTTCAGCTCGGTGTGGATAAGATGAAGAATTTACCGTTACCTCATTTCCCTTTCCTGTAGCTTATCTGATTTTTCTTTGCTCCATCATTTTGTATGACTCGATTCAGTTACGAAAAGGTTTCTAAGCTTTTCTGCTCCGACGGAACTTTTAGTGAATCCAAAGTTAGCTGGGGTACCTTTCATAAGCGGCGAAACTTCACAGTGATTCGTTTACGAACTCAGCTTCTGATTTCAGAAACCGCCTATTCTCCACATTTATTTAGACCACCAGCCCCTGTGGAACCAGCTCCCGCGCCATTACCAACTCCAGCGCCATCAACGGGCTTCAAATCCTCTCTACAAGCTCCTTCATGGGGCAGTCAGCTACCAAATAACCAAATGGTGAGTGTGCTGTCTATTTGAATCTTTCGAATAAATTTTATATCACCATCTGTATTGACCTCGTCCCGCGTCCACCGTGCTGGCAGTAAAAAGTATCCGTCTTTGATGTCCTGTGGCTGTTGTGCAGTCTGTAGCAACCAGCTGTACCGAATACTCAAGGCCTAATCAGGAAGGATGAAGAGGTCACTAGTGGAGTTGGACCAGTGTCTCGGGCCCTGGATTTTGCTCGGATTAGACCTTAGCCAACAGGCTTCGTGCTGGATAACTGTCTTCAATTCAGTATATCGACTTCCGGTGCTCGTTACCACTCCCAGCTAAGAATATCGGGCGCCACACTATGGATCGACGAAAGTTAACGACACTGCTGATCCTTCTGTTGTAGACATCGCGTTGGAAGCCGCAAACTCCATCCTTACTGGAGTTTTGTGTGCCACATATTGCTGCCAGAATACGTTTCAAGAAAACGGTGTATGTTAAACTCTAAATTCAGATTCCCACGTGTTGCTCGCTATCAGACGTACATCTCTGACAAGGGGCGATGAGGAAGAAGAAGGAAGAGCTTGAGGTAGAGCATATATCTCCTTTATCCTCATCACCCACTTGCTTGTATCAACTCCATGTCGCGAATTTTGCTAATTGTAAAATCCTTCGAAGCAATCAGGAATCGGGGATGGATAACTGTGGCCAGCAGTAAATGATGTCCACTTCGTCAGGAAACAATGAGACCATAGCCTAAACTCTTGCGGAGTGCGAAGACTACCTGCATGATTAGCTGTTTATTGTGTCTAGTCACACAAGTAGCTGACACACCGCTCTAAATGTGGGCGGAACTTCCATCCGCACGGAAAACGCTATTACAGCATGCGCGTTGTGCACTTACTGTCCGCTATGTGCCCTATTCAGGTTGAGTGTCAGACTTGTCTTCGAATTCAGCCATTCATTGGGGCGAGATGGCCCTAGTGGTTAGAGCGCGAATGTACTGATCAGAGTGTCCGCGGTTCAAACCCGACCCCTGCCTCTCGACTTCCCCTGTCTAGGCTTGGGCAACCTGGCAGTATCCCAGCCCTCGTGCTTCCTTCGGGTGGCATGGCGGCTAGGCACCGAAAGGGTGCTACAGCTGAACGAACAGTTATTCACTGGAACCTCAGAATGCGTTGCCTGTGTATTTATACGATCGCTTCTGATGTTTCCTATCCGTTGACCTGTAAGCGGAGTCGTTTACCGATGTATATTCGGGACATAACACCCAAACCGGTATGCCTTTTCATAAAAGAAACTACTCACAAGGTTGCTGAAAACTCTGACAGCCGGTTTCACCCTTCTTGAGGCTCATCAGTCTCCGAGTTTCCGTCAACTTGAACCCAAATTGGACAGATCTCGACACTCCTTGACATATCAACTGGGTTTTCACGGGAGACTATTGAATCTCTCGTATATGTGATTTCCAAATTCACTTGTGGATACTTCTGGCCGTATTGCGTTTCGCCTGGAGGACCAATTTCATCGCAAACAACGACATCCGTATGCTCTATGTTGAGGGTCGTTCAGCAATATATCGGGGACGTATTTTAGCTTACAATAACACGCTCCGATGGTCAGTCGGGAGAACCGGTAAATCGCCGTGCTAATTTTTTTCAACTGACCTAATGTGGGGATTTTTGCTGATGCGATAACTGTTTGTCTGTTTGCGTCGGTCAGCTTCGAGGAATTGAAGTGCTGCCTCCTTTCAGGAAACCGTCGTCCAAGAAACATCTTTGAGAACCATTTTTGGGTTGAGTTTTTTGCAACATGATTTCTCCGTGTTGGCAAGCGGTAAACACCCTTCCCTTACGAAGTGAAAATAATACAAACAAAACTACGCCCATATGAGTCGCATCCGTTTTCTAGTGAAGTGGACCCGAGCCAGGTCAAAAAACCACAAATGACCATCGATTATTCCACATTACTTGTTTGGCCCACCCCACAACTCTGCGACGATTTGGCTGATTGCTTCAACACAACTTCAGCTTTTCGCTTTTCACCTTCCGTAGCGAAGCAGCACGAAAAAAGTGGAAATTTACTGACCCATAGGTCAGTCGTTGTTTGGTGGGACACATAGTTAAGAACAAACAGGATGTAGTTAAATAACGTAAGGATGGCTTACCTGTGTAGAGAAATGCGTTTCATGCAAACAAACCCACATATCCGGAACAAGCCGAGTAGATCCACCAGTAGTTTGCCTAACTTCGACCGCACAATATTCTTACGGAACTTCTGTCAGCGAACTCCTTTAATCATCGTTCCCGTTCTGTACATTCGGCAACAACCATGTAATGTTTACAATGCGAAGTCTTCGTAGCCTTCTTTGACTTTGGCTTTCTGGGAAAGCGAAACCTCGAGGTAAGCAGTTTCGGCGTTCCCGGATGGTGTTTCTTATACGAAGGAAGCATGCGAGGAGGCTTCACATATGCCTGGCACAATGGGCTACATATATGAACTAAACTACAATGATGCGGGGTTAGATCGGTAAGAATGCTACCATCTAGAAGACTGCTTAGTGGGTTGTGTGACTATGAGGTTATTGTTGCCTTTGTTTTCCTCCTGAAAGCCTTTCATGATATTCCCTTGCAACCTTTCTATTCTTACAGGTTTCAGAGGGTACGATTGGCGATTCGGATTATGAACGAAATCTCAATCTTATGTCTGACGGAATGTCTCGACTCAAAGGTCTTGCTCAGGGCATGAACGAAGAGCTGCGCGCACAAAACGAGCAGTTAGATCGAATGGCCCCTCGGATAAATAGTATCAATGAAACAATGAACAAACAAAATCAGCAAATGAATAAACTGCTTGGGTACAAACCCAAGTGATCCTGACAGTCCGAAAAAAACCTGCCGAAAACCGATGCCGCCTCATCGTCTTTCATGTTTCTATTCTGGTTGACTGGTGATTTGTCATCCAGTTAGAATTTCACAATCGGACGATCAATTTTTCACCCGCCTGTTGGGATCTCATGATTACACGATTGACAGTTCCAGTCGCATTCCATCCATGCGGTTTCTGGGTGTATTCCTTGTTTTTCTCCCTCTTGCCACAACTTCGTATGAATCAGATGGAGTTGCTTTTGCTTGCTCAGTTTACGTGTTCTCATATGGAACCAAACCGATCACATTGAGGCACCTATACTTCTCGGCCATTTACCACCGCTGTTTATCTGTATAACGTTCCTGGCCATTCACCACCGCTGTTTATCTGTATAACGTTCCTTCGGAGTGCTGCTCTTGATTTGAATATAAAAGTTATGAACACATACTCCCGGAACTGATTGCTAACATCTTCTGTGTTGGTCTCTATCGGTTATCCTTTCGAATAACGTATATGTAGTCGTATTCACTCGTCCACATGCATCGTTGTGGGCTAATCTGACTGATTCTGTGCATTGGTTGACTGCCCGAACAGTAGCTTTCGTCGCGTTTGTGATGATCGTCTAATAACCAGTCCCTTCGTACAGTGTTCAGTTCTGCCAGCGGGCATCACGACTCCTGGCGTTGTTCACTTCTGGATACGGTTATTCAGCCGATAGCTGAAATACCCCACTATATCTGGACACCGGTAATGTACAGTACTTCATTAAGATAAACTGAACAGCTTGCTAGTTAAGTTTTCGCCCGGGTACGGAAGTCAGAACCTCTGCATAGAGGTTTGGCGGTTTGGATAAACACCGGGGCATGTGGCTGAACAGATGGTGCCAGGTATAAATTTTTTCAACCGCTACAAGCTCTTGATAAGGCTTCAAACGATCTCCTTTCATCATCATCATCGTCAGCTGTAAGAAACCGTGTACTTGTCGTACAGTGGTTGTAGCTGCCACAAATTCGTTCGCCGATGATTTGGGGAAGTGAGGTAGGTAGCTGCGCATTGGAGGCACTGCAGCATTGTAAACTCGACCCTTCACGGAGAAGCTGATGTCACGCCTACGCCACGGGTGACGCAGGTTTGCAAAAGCTGCTCGTGCCTTCCCAATTCGGATGGAAATATCATCTTTCGCGAGACCATCGGGACTGATACAGCTGCCCAGGTAAACAAATTTGTCTACTACCTCAATCGGTTCACCAGCAAGCGAGATGCTAGGGTTCGGGCCCACCCAGTCTTGCAGTAGCACTTTACACTTTGCATGTGTGAAGCGCATGCCGAACCGTGAGGCGGAATTAGTTAGATTATTTAATATTCTTTGCATTACCACGACGTCAGATCCAAGAAGAGCTATGTTGTCTGCATACTCGATATCTGTGAGCGGACGCCCCGGGAGCACTTCGACTCCACAGGCACTAGAGGTTGATAGTGAGTCTTCCGTGATCGCATCAATGACGAAGTTGAAGAGGAAAGGTGAAAGATGACATCCTTGCCTGGTACCACCTGATGTGGTGAACTCAGAAGAGAAATCACTTGTCAGTTGTACGAAACATACAAGGTGAGGAACCGCATTGATGCTGCTCTGTCATCGTAATGCCACCATGTTCATCTTGGGTCTCAGTGATTTTAACTTGCTGATCTTCTTTTATCGATCCTAAGTGTTGTCGCCTGCAGCGTGTAAAAATCACTTGTAGCTGTTTGGAAATTTGACACTACATAGAATCTGTCGGAGGATGAAGATCGATGCATCCTCTCGCAGGACGGAACCCAGCTTGGTTTTCACGGATCTGTCTCTCCCTGTGTTCAGTCAACCTTATGAATACAAGACAGTTGCGTATTAAAGGTTACAATGTCGACGCGGCTCACTGACGGATTTACTTGGGATGGCACGTGCAATGATCGACGTCCAAAAACAAAATATGTTATTCCGATATGAAGTTAATAAATCTCATACTGCCAGTTTAGGGACAGTCCCCAAAGGTCGACGCGTAAAGTACACCGCATATGCGGGTTACGTTCGGGAAACAGTTTCTAGAGGACCAATCAGGATGTCACCGTCGTCAGCATAGAAACACTGGTGTTGACGCGTTTCCGTGTCACAACCAATAAGTTGGTTTTATTCGTACAAAAAGACATAGAGAAAAGGTTGGACAGGGAGATGACCTAATGCTGGTTTGATAATGACGTGAAGAGATTTGAAGATGTTCAATAATGCTAAATTACCACAATAATTCTTAGGTGCCCACCTCTTCGTACGTTACTATCCAGAGAGAAATGGATAGTTCGAATACCACTGACCAGCCGCCATAGCCTGCAACTTCTGCAGCCAAGCAGATGAGGGGTCGACGGAGTCTCACCAGGAGCGCACTATTTCCTATTCGCCATCTTGAAGAACACATGGAGAACAAACCATCCCTGTAGACTACATCATGCAGCCACTTCCAAATACAGGAGTACGGCGAATGTGGCTGTTCTGCTGGTGTCTTTCAGTATCTTACTCAGAAGAATCCTAATTAATTTGAAGGCGAACATGTTTTTTTCATCTTTCCAAAATTGCAGCTTTTGAACCCATCTCCAAATATTGGTCCAGTTTATTCTCAAGTTACTGCCACACGGATATGGAGCTAGCCTATACTTGTCTAACCAGCGTCCATTGCATTATACATATTTAATGTTTTTTTGATTTTCGGTCGGTTAATATAGACTAGCGATAGGTCTCCGGAAACATGAAAGTATTGTTGGAGAAAGATGCGGTGGCTATTTGCGTGGTTTGCATGATCCGCTTGTGTGGATGTTCAGTCCCCTGAGTGGTTATCCCAGTGCGGCACCAAATGAAACAGATCAGATTCTACTGGCTTCGGTATATCCCAATAGTGGCCATTTGACGAACGAGTGACTGTGCGATGCCATCACACTCACTCGCTTCGTGACTCGATTGAACAAAGATGGTGCGAAGAAGTTCATCCACTGGAGTCAGCGGGGGAAAATGACAGAGTTCTACCGCCGCTCTGGTTACTAAGCCACGCAGAATTTGACGTCTTTTTGAGTTGATAAAAAAGCCTCATACCGATATGAAGTGAATCAGCTGCCTGAGAAATTTGTTGAGGTCTGGGTAGTTGTATTGCATCCATGAATGATATCTGCACACCCGGTCATTTGTTCGAAGTATGCTGATACGATATTCTGCAACAACTGAGCAGATTGCATTTCCATGTGAACAGAAGCAAATACCTATTTGAGACAATAGAAAGTGAATTTTTTGGACGTCTACTGCAGTGGAAAAATCAGATGTGAAAACAGAACAGGAACATACCAACCCTGAGACTAGAAGCCCTCAGTTGTGACTACACTGCCAGCAGCCCAGTAAACTACAACGCTCCCATTAAATAAAATTTCACGACCCTATGGTCTGGAGTCGAATAGAAAGGAAAAAACATCGTACACAATTCAGTTCAGGCGAAATCGTGACCAAGTTCATAGAATAGGTTTATCTTTGTTCAAGATTTTCGTGGACAGACGTACTTCAATATGATTAATCGTGATGGTTCTCCATCGTTATCCTGTATCAGCGGCGAAAACTAGTACTTAACTTTGTTATGAAGAGTACCCCTCGGGTAGGATATCAAGCGCCACGCTTGACACAGCATCGCAGTATGTGTCGGACCATTTGTATGCATAGCCTTCATGAGTGCCTCATGATCGACCCGCCGGCTATTCAAACTCACTGGAATATATCTGGTGTTTGCGCAGAGCATTCGTATACTCTGTCCCATCAGCTGCATCTCCAAGCATTGGCAACCACGAGAGACGACTTCACGGCAGAGACAAATCTCCAGGTATGATAGCCAAACGAGAAGCGTAGACTATTTAATAGTAAGGAGCTAACAGAAAGCTGCCATCAGTCTGGTGCTAAACGGAACAGAGGAAGTTGATAGAGTTTGCTTTTTCTTTCCATAACTGGGTTTTATTCAGACTGATAAGTACGCGGTCAAACGTTGACGAACAACACACCCCATGGATATGCGGCCCACACTACTGGCCATGTACGAGTCTGTAATCGTATTTAGTGCACTTGTGACCTTCTAACACTATCGTGACGTATCATACTAAGAAATCAGGCGTCTCTATGATGCTGTGGTAACAGCAGTTGCAGTCACGAATGACAGACTTTGCTCAGTGACCTGCTCACTTGGCCTGATGAAGCTTTTGTGTCAAAAGCGAAACGTTGCCCAATTAAAAAACTACTGATTGTTTACCAAGTCCTTCTGAAACGAAGACTCTGCCCAGGTTTTCAGTTACACTCAACTTCTCTCCAAGAGGCAAAACTCCACCAAACATATTCCCGAATGCTTTCGCTGCTCCGAAGGAACACGCTCAACTCTAGCTACAACAAGGCGGAAACACCTTGAGGTTTGTGTCATGAAATAATGATAATAATAAGTATTCATTCACTTGTAGCGCTGTTTCTGTGGATAGTTACCATGCCACCCGGAGGGAGCAACAGGGCTGGGATACTGCCAAGTTGCCCAAGACCAGACATGAACAGTTGAGATACGGAGGTCGGGTTCGAAAGACGGACCTTCAGGTCAGTAAGTTTGCGCCTTAAACACGGAGCTGTTCCGAGCTCTTACGTCATGAAACCTATCCCAGTTTCCCAGAATATTCCCAGTAAATAGCCAAAAGACAAAATTTCTGGTCAGTCGTTGGTTGTCTCACCGGGATTCAACACAATATATGGAGGGAACTGCGCCTGTCGCTTCCCCGGGAATTATTTGCTTGAGTGATGTGCATAGGAAAAGCAATATGAGCACATCATGGGAGAATGAACAGGGATTCGAAAACGCGCAGGTGTTCACAGGTCGGACTGCGAAGGGAAGCTATGTACAGTCTACACTGTCTAAATGGGAGTCACTGAGCCATAGTCTATGGTTTGAAGGGGGCGTCCAATACCCTTACATCTATGTACATAACAGCCGTTGATGAGACCTCGTGAAAAGTTCATCAATGGCAATTGATATCGGCTTCCTCATCCCCCCAGCGGTTAAGACGCCGAACAGGAACTACGCAGTCAGCCCCAGAAACATCTGGTGTGTTTGTCGAATTCGCGACACTTGGATGGTACGATTGATGGTTACTGGGTGTATACGGATGAAGCTCAAGGCGTGTTGAGGAATCGTAAGGAATGAAATCGGCCGTGTCGGCAAATGAATTAGGACAATATGAGGCGACAATCCGGCGTCGTACAGGGTACCAGCCCCCAGTAGCTTCTGGATCAGTGACGCCTAAGCGTCGCTGACCCAGCTGTCCGGAAATCGGTCGTCGGTTATGATTGGACGATTGATTTGATCGTTCGGAGATGTTCCCTCCATTGCCCGCCCGCACCATCGGTCCACCGCTGACTTGACCCAAACGAAAGGATTGACGGTCAACATTCGGTTGGAATGGTAAACCTGACGTAACAAAAGAGTAAGGAAACAATGAAAATCCGACCGTCAGAAGGGCTACTACTGTTTAGAAGAAACAAACCGCGAAAATCGGCATCACGGAGAGTATAAAAGACATGCATAATATCCGAAACGCTGCAGTCTAATGTACGGTCGACTGCAAAATGAGTGTCAATGAGAGCGAACTCAAACTGGTTGGATTTACGAATTCTCAATGGCGCTCGTGCATCCAAGCTATTGCCTTCAACGCATAGCTCCCTTCCTAATTCCCCAAATTAACAGTCCACTGACAGTGGTGTTTTTACGCACCAATTTATCAGCTCTCGCCTCCAATGCGCAGCTACCTACCTCACCTCCCCAAATCATCGGCGAACGAAACTGTGGCAGCTACAACCACTGTACGACAAGTACACGGTTCTTACAGGTGACGACGATGATGACATAACCTTTAGACATTACGAGGAGCTCCCCTCCGAATGACGCACATACCTTACAGGTGATGGACATCCGTCTGCATAATCAGTGAGACAGTTTGTTGGCCAGCGACCGCGTATCAAGGTACGTTGGTTGACAACTGGATTTCCTGGTCGCAATTTTTACATCTCGCTTTACACGCTCTTAACAGAGAGGCGCAAAAACATGTTGTCCAGTTGAAATCTACTCAACACTTTAGACGGTGTCTTTTGACCGGAAGTGCCGTTTCCCACATGAAGATTTGTACAATGCAATAGAGAGATTCACAAACAATACATGTATTCTACATTTACTTCGTAAATGGGAAGCGTCTGATGTTAGACGGAAACTGGAAATGTTTAGTGTGATCTGTAGGCGATATTCTGGAACTGCGGAAAATCAGACGACCCCGAAGAAGTTCCTCAGTAGCATCGCGATGTCGCGGGCACTTAACGGACAAGCACTGCTGACAAGATGGTGACTCACTGTGAGGAAGTAACACTCAACAGAAGCGCACACTCACGAAGAGACTTGACATTACCGTAGTATGACAACCTGTGCATTTCCGTGACCCTTTGGATTATACTCTCTGTGCAACTTCCGTAATCTCGTACTGGCTGGCCAAATGATATGGGTCAGACTACCAAAGTCTCCTAGCCCTCTCAGCTGGGGTTGGGACATCTGTGACGACATGTTCTTTAAAGTTGTGCTACTCTGATAGGCTCACGCCAAACAGCGCCACTTTGCAATCAGGCTCTTCAGCCAAACGTCTTGGTTGTGGAACCTAATCGTCCACTTGCTCAAGCCTGGGCAATCTGAGAGCATCCTGATCCACATACAGGCACGAAATTAACAAATAAAATAACCTTTATGCCGCATCTGTCATCAACGCGGTAGCACCAGCCGCACTACCTTACTTGCTGCATACAATAGGGCGGGTAAGCGAAAACAATAATATTGGTTCTGGTTTCTGTAGTTTCTATATATGCACTAACAAACTGTGAAAGATACTTCTTACCGGAACTAGTCACTCTCCGTTTCAGCATGAGAAGCTTAAATATCATCATACTCACTGGCGGTCTCAGTGCACAAATGCGTGATTTGGTGATCTGTTTAGCTTAGATTCAAGATATAATGAGATTGGTGATCAGCTTGTACAGATGATCATCGGCTGCTCCTCAGTAGTACGGGATTCAGACACAGTAGACACCGTTGAGCCACCTGGCGTTCTTCTACCGATTAACATAGAATGACAACAGCCATTAGCATCCCGTGGCGAGGCTCTGCTCTTGATTGTCGATTGTCCTGGACCCCTCATGTCATTTTAGACCGTGCTATCGTGCAGTCTGAAATTTCCATAAGTTTCCCAGGGACGCCTAAGAAATAAACTCTTCGTTTAATCACCGAAAACTTTTTGGCCCGTGAGTTAAGCGACCTTAACAAACTAGCCATTGCGAAGGAGACGTCAGCCACAACAAAGAGGAGATAGACACAGCCATTCATAGGGTAGGGAACTCGGTGCGTGGTTTCTGAAGTCTCACGAAATAACAAAAAATAGATTCCAGAGCGGTCACCGACGTTCTTTAATGTTAGAAGTAGCCTTTCGAACACTGAACGTAATTCAACAGGAGAAGCCATCAGACGCCACCTCAAGCAAAGTGAGAAATCTGGCAGCATCAAAGGAGCTCGAAACGAAGGAAGTTAGTGCAGGTAAGAATTTCTGAAAACTTTTTTACCTGATACGCCAAACAAGGTCGTAAAAAAGCAACCGTTAGAGAAGTTATCAAGGATAATTTTGGAAACTTTCAATATGACATGAACCAGTGTATTAACCGTTGGGCCGAATATTTGCAAAAGCCTACTTAGCCGTTTGCCCCTATATCCAGATCTTTCATTTAATCCGCGAAACTCGAAAAGGGTTCTGTGAATTTATACCCCCTTCTTGCTTTCTGTCTGGGGGCGCTATCGAGCCTCTGGGGGATGGGCTCCGACAAGCATTATTCAAAGATAGTGCGGTCTTTGGGTTTCGTCTCAACCAGGTCGTTTAAACTAACTCGAGAATAAGAATGCGATCCGACAACTTGCGATTAACCAATGATGCATAGAGTGGGCTTCTCTCATTTTCGCTTTTTGTGAAGGGAACCATCGAGGAGCAGGGTGACGGTAAAGCGAGCACCCAGTACAGACCAACAAACTTCACCCAAGTCAACAGTGCCATTAAAATTGGGTCACACTGGATCAAAAACACGCAGTCCAACCTATAAGGGAAGGCCCCGTCGCAAAGAGATTGGACCTCATCTCAGTACGATGGTTTGCTCGGCTCCATGGCCAACTGAACTGTACTGAATGATGTTCATTCGTTATCCACAGAGCCTATTCTACCTGGTTGCTAAATGGATAAAGGTTTGACAAACAGTCTGCTGGCCTTTAGGCTGGGGGTTGGAGCAAGTGTGGTTGTTTCTTAATTAAAATTTAGGCTACTCACATAGTTCCATCTTGAACGGTGTTGCATTGTGGTTGAACGTTTGGGCCAAAGGCTTTGATTGAGAAACCTAATCGTCCTTGTCTAGGTTTGTGCCCTCTGGCGATACCTCAACCATGAACTTCACAAATAAGAGTATCTTCATGCCATATCAATCGCGTCGCCTTATTTGCTGCATAGAACAGGAGGGATCATAGAAAACACGTGACCACTAATTCCTCTCACTGTGCTTCATTGCTATCCCCTACTGTCCCGCTCGTTAACCAGTCTATGTTGAACCCAGATTTAGACACGTCAGTGAAGCACCTACGGAGTCGACACATCGCAAGCCACCGCTCATTTTTACTGTTCCGTGTCCACGATTGATGCGCCATTCATCTGTTTTTATAGCAGCCCTTAACGTGCAAACTCGCTGGCAGAACGGTCGACAGGCTGCTCTTGTATTATCAATTGATATCTGTTGCACCTTTGGAAATCGAGCACGAAATCCACCCCGAGGTTACCAGCGTGGTGCGGTACTCCATTAGCGATTACCCGTCAACATCCGACTCCATGCTGTCCGGGTTCCCAACCCCGTAAAAACTCGCACTGTCCGGAATACTGAATGCACTTCGTTTGTTGTCTACCAGTGCACCATAAATCGGTAGTTCTATCGACAACAGGCTACCTTCTTGTCCAGTACGAACAAATTAAATAGTCATAATAACAGGAGATTTCAATGTATACATAGGACGCCCCAAATCATCCGAGGTACATCTTGATTTAAAATGGACGCAAAAGGCAGTGATAAGGGTGAACAACTTTTGCAAGTTGGTACTGATCGCCAGTTTTATCTCGGCAGTAGTCAGCGGACACTGATGTGCCACCTGGCGTGCTCGTCCCGCTGAGCAACCTTACGATCCAGATGACCATATCGCCACAAGCCACCGATGTCGCGCTTCAGTGGTTAACAGCCAATGGTTTTAGAACACAGACTGGTCAGATCACAGCCCCTTCCGGTGCAGACTTTCATCACATTGTGAACCTAAGAAATGAGTTCCCCATTTCGCAGTAGAGAAGCTTTGCGAACCACAAGTTAGGGAATCATACCAACCCTTGTTAACACAAAGCGCTACAAGCGGTCTCCTCGGAGGACATTGGTCGTAACTGAGATGAGATAACCATGGCTATAGGTGACACCGTGAACTCTGACTGTGGTGTTTCCGGGTGCACAAACCACAAGATATCAGAACGATCAATACCACTCCTTCTATCCTCAGGGGATCAGAGTGCAATTTGGCCGGATGATCGATCAAACGAAGACTCCAACGTAGTTTGTGCGTGGAACCAGAAAGTACAGAAGATGGAGGAGGTCAGTTCAGCTGGGAAAGCTTTTCTAACTAATCTGCAAAACAGGACCTAACAGGCTTTCAGTAAGTGAGTTAATCAAGGCTATTAGAAACCTAATACATAAAAAAATGCCGGCATCTAGATCATTGGGTAGAATATTTTCAACAACTCTAGTTGGCCCTCTGCCCCTGTCCCTATGTATTTCACTCGATCGGCCCACTTTGAGCAATGTCTGGATAGCCGTCCAGCTTCTGAAGGGGTGATATGTATTTCTGCATTGAGGCGCTAAACGGGCTGCTCTCAGCGCCACTCAAAGATCGAGTGGAATATTTGCTTCGCTCTGACCAGGTTGTTCGTATGTGTTTCGGAACAAGAACGTGTTTCAGAAAAACGGGGGCAATCGCTGGTCGTACCGGTGTTTACAAAAGGTATCCGAACCGACTCACCAAAGGGATGCAAGTCTAATGTCGCAACACGGCTACTAGCCTCCATTGTATTGCAACTTCTAACCAGGCACGTGAGAAACGATTCGAGACCATCAAGCAGGAGTTCGATTTAGCAGAGGGCACTGACCATATCTTTACATTACGTAAAGTGCTTGAGGGACAGCAAATACACAGTCCACTTTAAAGTAGTCTTCGACTATTCTAAATATTCTTGGTCAAAGAGGAACATTCTTCGTGCCCTTAATACCCACACGACAGGTCGGGTTAGGGTGTACAACCATCTGTCCAGAGGCGTCCTGACAACTAGGAAAGTTTATCAGGGTAGTCTCCTCTGGTCTTTGTTGTTCAATTTTGTCATTAATGTTACCATGAGTATAGTCTCCAAGGGGCCACGAATCTAGATAACGAAATCACGTTTACTATAGAGGAGAATGTTGGTAGCTCAGGTAGCATAAATGGTCGTTGGTTTGTTCGCCGACGTCGTTTTGTTGATTGACGGTTATTCGTCCGCGCAAAGTACCTTAACCGGAATATCAGAGATGACCCCATGTCTTGTCATGCTCATTACATCTGCAAGATTTTCCATCTTCTTGTGCTTCTCTGAAACTTCAGGATGAAGAACTGAGTTCGTTGATTGGTTCACGTATCCTGTCCTGACTGTACCATAACAGATGGATTCAACGCGCGAATAATCAGGGGGCAGGCAACTTTCGACAACTTGCATCACTTATGGCGTCAGAAAGGAGTCCGCTGAAGCTAAAGGCTTGCGTTGCTAAGGCAATTGTAAGAGTTTCCCCACTCTATGGTCATGTGACCTAGGTTGATGATTTTTGATCACAGCTGTCTCCATAGCACGGCAAAAGTTCGCTGGATGCAGGGACTAAGCAACGAAGTGGTGCGTGAGCAATTACTTGGTGGTGAATCAGAACTGCTAAAGCATCGATTAAGCCTACAAGGTTAAGGTAGTTGGGGCACGTAGTACGTGTGCCTAACCAACCCCTACCGAAAAAAATGTTGCTTTCCGTCCGAAGCCATTGCTGCCGGAGGGTACGCTGGAGATAGATCATGATGTTGCAACGTGAAATGAAATCGGCTATAGTCAAACCAAGTGTGGTAGGTTCCTCGCGCTTTTCGACTTGAGACCATTCGGCTGGACAGGGAACGCAATCAATTCCAGTGGCGCGAATCCTATCATTTCCTAGCCGGACTTTTCAGCTAAACTTCATCTACCCCTGAGTATCGGTTGAGGTTCCCAGAGGACGCTGGGTCGATTCCGCTGGTGATGCCCTGATTCCACATGATAAACCCATGCGCTTACTTTAGTGTTGTCCAAAAGTGTAGGCATCTTAATCTTAGTCGATTTCATTAAGGACAAAAGAATTTCTCGCAACAGGTCCCAACGTTTTCCCTTTTTTCAACTCTTTACTAAGGTTCGTGGTAGCACGGTAGTTAAGCGCCAGCAATTACCACTGGTGTATTGCGGTCAAAGACGGTGATTATCATAATTACAGGACAAAACGCCAGCCATTCTCAATGTAGATGAGGTACACATCGAAATCCTCATGACGACCGCGAAGGCGAATACAGTACACCCGGGAATGGAGCTCTCTAAAACTGTTTCAGAATGGGGCAAATCAGACACATCCCAACCTGAAAGGGGTCTCAAATGTATCCTAGACTGGAGACTGTTGAGTCAAGAATGTATGTAACAGTCGGATTTACAGCTAACACAACATGTCTTAATCGATATTCTAGATGTCAATGTCGGAACGCTGGACATCCGTTAAAGGAGACGCTACCGTTCTGGGATTTGGAGACGTTTGCTTCACAGAGCCTATGATTTGCATCGCAAATCCTCTCTCCCAAAAAGCTTTGATGCTTGCCTGGTTCATACAATTTTCAGTACTAATGTGTTGAACTGTGGGAAGTAACCCGAAAGGGATGACTAGGAACCGCATTTGGGGCCCGGTCGGTAGATTTGCTTTTAACTGTTGAGAGAAGATTTCACTAACAATCGGTTTGATCATGAAATTCAGAGGTTCAGGATTACTTTAAGATCTACGACAAAGCCACTGGCACCCACCAAGAGCTCCAACAACGCTGGTACAACTTGCAGTACCAACAGACTCGACGGCGGAAAGGTCTGTTGTCCGAACTCATGTGAGTGTGCCCCAGTTTATTAATCAATATAGTTGAGAGCATTTACTGGAAATAAACATCGTCGCAACACTGCTCGTTGTAGCGTTCAAGTATCAATGCGGTTTATCAGAAGCAGAGCTTCAAGATGCAAGCACAGTGACTGAGCTGACCGCTTCATGACCCTCCATTTGCTTCCGGCTGCGCTCCTCTGGTGATCCAAAGGCCACTGCGGCAGGATGTACAGGGGGTGTGAGCGGTACGGCATGTGAGGCTTTGGTGAACTGGCATGGTGATTGTTCGACCCAAAATGCTTCTTGGTCATCCATCTGAGTTTCACTTTCAGTGGATCTACCTGCACGGGTAGGGACGCTTTTTTATGGTCCCGATAATTGACTCGCTTCCCGAGCGGCGAGTGTGCTTTACTTTTTGCAGATGTACTGGTGTGGATCGCTGTTGACTGCGACTGAAACGTGGACAAAATGCGACCAGAGTTTCGGGTGACACATTGAGAGTTTGGCGTTCCACCTGTAGACGTTGCAACAGTTGGTGAAGATGAAAGAGGGACGCGTGTCCGGGTTGTGGATGCAGAGCAGGAGACCGAGGATTTGGAACTGGTGTGCCTTGAAGTAAGTGATCCAGGGGCGGAGTGTACAGACGAACGGGAGTGTATTGAAGCGGCGTCAGCTGGCTGCCTTGAACCCCAACACTGCCTGTGGTGTTCGGTTGGTCCGGCTGGCTTGTTGCGCAATGACTGGATTGTCTGGTTGGTTCCGGGGTCAGTGTTCCGTCTAGACCCGGATTCAGCTGCTCTGGCACCATCAGGTTGTCGTCGTAGGCAAGTGCAGCCAGGCTGGACACCGAGATCGAGTAGCTTTCTGGACGGAACCAAGAGACAAACAGAATGCCGCACTTTAGGACCACGTAGAGCCGTTCGGTAACGTAGGATGCAAAAAGATCAATGATGTTGATACGACGAAGTTGAAGCATGTCGAAAGCCGAAAGAGATTGATTTGAATTCGACAGCTTGAAGTCCGGAACGGATAACAGTTATACAAAGACTAATCACCCGATAGGTTGGAGGCCAGACCCTCACTGACTTCACCCAAATTGATTTGCAGATGAGTGTATTTCTCGAAAAGACTAAATCTTGTTTCGGAATACGGGCCAGAGTCTGAGTGCTATGCGGAGGCTTCACACTCACTGTCGCGAAGAGACCGGAACGTATCGCGGTACGACTGTTTAGGTGGCCTCGTAACCTACTCAGCTGGGATGGGGATGAGTTGACCAGGAAAGACTTGAAAAGCATTTGACACTCGATTGTTCCATGGATATAAGTTAAATTGACCAATTTGAAGGTCATAATATGGACGGAAGCCCGTTCACTTACAGGCACTGCTCTAGCAGTCTTGAGCACATTATCGGGGCATTGTAGACGTTTTTAGCTATGATCCCTAATCGTGGACCCATCCAAGCTCAGGTGACCTGTTTATATTTCAGCCTACTTAAAAACATTATTGGCACGACCACAACCTCTTATTTAATCGCAAAGACAAAAGATAAAAAGACAAACTAAACAAACTCGAAATACAATAATCCTTTCATTCATAGATGTTCACCAAGACAGAAGTCCAACGAAAAGCTATATTTCGAATATTGATTAAACAAAGGCAAATCCAGAGTAGATTTTTCTGGATGAAGCCGGGGGTTGACGCCACTCGATAAGAAACAACACACCCCAGTAGAAGCGTGAAGAAACGGTGAAGCTGCTTTCGACATTTTCCTGCCTTGTTAGCAGAGGTATACAATGGAATATTGTACCGTTTTTGGGAAAATCAGTTGCGATGAACTGCCAAGCAATTTTGAAAGCTACACTTTAGTTTGAGTCGGCCGTATCATATCAGAGAGTCACATGAGCTCTACGCCGTCTCACGAGCCGACCGTAAGGTACATTTGATAGTACGATATGGCAAAGCATGTAGAGGTTTAACTGGGCAACGTGTGATTCGCTGACGACTACCGGTGAAAGGAAGAAGGCCTTCGCTGCGGAGTTATCTATTTGAGAACGCCAACTGAACAGTTACAGACTATTGAACAGGGAAGCAAAACTCTCATTTGCATCTCGTTTACAAAACTGAATATCCCCCTTCTCCTTGAACGCGTCTTCCTGAACTTCTCTGGATATTCATTGACTGCTACTCAACTGCAAGCAAATACTACAAAGAGACTCCACAAATTCCATAAGAGATCTCACTTTTCAAGAGACGCAAAGCGGATGTACGAGAAGACGTGCTACTCACATGCCTCATCAGTAGTATCCACCGTTACACACCTTCCCCCTTTAAAGGTCGTCCGCATGCCTCCGTCAGGTCGGCTCCAGCAGCGGGTCTACTCGGCCGTTCTTCGGGTGTATCATGCCAATGAATATCAGAAACGGGAGGCACCCGTTCAGAATAACTTTCAACACACAAAAACTCAACTATCAAATGATTGTACGACAACATTTGCATATATTTTGCTGTCCATATAAGGATTGAGACTGATGGAAACTCGGGAACTACACCTCCGTTACATGAGCTCAACAAGGGCCAAACCGTTCGTCGGTTACCTTGAACGGCATTGCACATTCAGCATTGTACAGGTGTTTTAATTCTTATTGGGGAGTACCAGTGAAGCTCATCACCGGGGCGATTCGAAAGCGTGACCTCCCGACTACTAAGTGAAACTGTGTCATTCACCTATTCGGTTCGTTTACCTTTCTTGACTGACTGCATTTTCTGACACTGGAACATCATGAAAAACAACCGATTGTTTGAGAAAACACGTTCGAAAGTTCATCCCACCGGTAATAAACCTGGGGTTTTTTTGTGTGGAAAACTCGCCAAATATTCTTGAGTAATTTGAGTAATCTGCATGTCCATAAACCGTCTATCGGACGGATCTTCGTTGCTCAGTGGCTTGATAGCGAAACTGACAGGTGCGACGAGGAATCTCAATCATATTGGCAACTGTCACCTGCCCAGACAGCATGTCATTGGTTGTACGGTAGCGAAGCATCGGTGTTGACCACTGATGCCACGCTGTCCATGATGATGATGAAGTACAGCTCGACGGCGCTAAGCGAATCCAAACCATAGTCTCCAATCTGCAGCGACCCAAACCGTAAACAAGTTACGATAATACGGAGTATATAGTTTTCCTTCCTTCCTTCAGCTACGGTGCTCCCTCCGTACAGGAACACCTCATCTGAAAATGAATTCTAGGGAACTGCGGGAATTCAATAATACATATATGGGTAAGCTGGTCACAATTAAGGGTAGCTTAATAATGTGCACGAGCATGCGGACAATGATGCGCCTCTGAAACACACAAGCACACAGATGAACGGATTAGAACGCTGTGTACCAATTACAACTCGCTCACTACCAGTTGTGGTAAACTTTGAAATCTGTCCCTAGTTGTTCGAACAACAGTTAGCTGGACACAAATCCTCATTCGATTAGGTCTAGTTCAATTCACTGCCTAGAACTCCTTGAACTCAACAGTCTTAAGGCGAGACTGCGTACAAACGGCAAGTCGTCGACAAGTTAGTACGATTAACAGGACAATACTGTGATCTGACTATGGGTATGTATCCAATAGAGAACTATCCAGGGCTTCCACTTTGGCATTCCCTGTTTGTCTCCACTTCCGACGTCGCACATCAAAAAGTGCTGGAAACGAGACCTGACAACAGGCTGTGCCATGTCGGTAGAATTTAGAACACGAAACTCCTTTAAACCGGCGACGGAGCGAACCATCGATCGTACGAAAATCAATCCATTCGCAATACGTGGCACATTCGAAAGGCAGACCGCTGGATGTGATCATCAGTACCGTACACACACCAACGATGCCTCTGGAACCAGCTTCGAAGGATGAGTTTTGCGGAAAACCGCAAGCTACTGTTCCGAGAGTTCTCCTATGCGACATCCGCCCCGTTGCTGGTGAGTGGAATATACGATTTCGCACAAAAAGTTCACTCTCCTCATATCCTTCGAAAAATTGGTTTTGGACGACTTAATGAAAATGGCGACCGTCAAGATTGCAGAATTCAGTCAAATATTTATTACCAGTGGTCACATCCAGCATCCTAGGAAGCATTCGCAGGCGGCATTCGAACGAAGGGCATAGAGCATATCAACTGGATGTCATTGTGATGCAGCCAAGGTGTCTGAAGTTACTGATTTTAGGCCGTACTGAGGACGGAAACCGGCAACAGATGGGGGCTTGGATGAAGTCTTCCACCTCGCATTTTTCACCCATCGAGAGAAGTGAAGGGCAGTGTGAAGTTCCAGGCCGTTCAATTGGCAAGACCAGTCGCAGAAAACACCCAGAAATATACAGTGATAGCAAGCGATAGTTCAAGTAGAATCATATCATTCGTACAGCAGCAACTACTCAACTACCAGACTGCATAATGAAGAAAGGGCTGTGTTTATGCCAGGAGGATAAGGTCATCGGGCACCGGTACAAGAAGTTCGTTCGAAATGTTCTACAGAAATATCGGAACTTGAAACAGACGATCAGCTCCATCAGGGACAACAGTAACAAAATATGAGCAGATAAACCAACAACCAGGGAACCAGCCGCACATGTTGTTTATCTTTGAATTCTCTGCTTCTGATCTTAGAAATCGCATCATCACTCCCCTAAGAGTGCAAGTGAACTCAAGTGAGCTAAAGCCAGTAAGGTCCAGAGATAGGTAGCCGGTAAACCTCCTGACCCCAGGATCAGTAGTTTACGGAGCAACATCGTATGAGGTGAGCTGCGAGGTGCCAACTGAGGAATTATCTACCCACAGCCTAACAACCGAGAGGAAACAATAATCGGGGCAGAGACGATGTTGTAAAGTGGATCTGTTAGATCAAAACGCCAGTGGATTCCAACCACTTGAAATGTAAGCGTGGCACGGACCGTTAAGGACCGAGGCAGAAAGTGCATGCACAGGTCACAACTGCAACTGAGATCAGATGCATGTGTACTCAAACACACTTACTCTTGTGTTCTGTCTTTGGGTGATCTGGCCATGACCTGCGTACGGAATCGATTAACTTGGTCAAACTGGAGCTCCCTGAGTGGCCTAAAATGAACGACAAGAAAAGAATGGGTTATTTTGATGCGGCTGTAT
Organism: Clonorchis sinensis; assembly: GCA_003604175.2. Taxonomy (NCBI): domain Eukaryota; kingdom Metazoa; phylum Platyhelminthes; class Trematoda; order Opisthorchiida; family Opisthorchiidae; genus Clonorchis; species Clonorchis sinensis. The sequence continues at coordinate 54,931,224 of CM030370.1, forward strand.
ATCAACACAACAATCCAAAGAGACGAGGTAAATACATAGATAACTCATGTCCTGTGGTATGAAATAACTCCTATGATTCACAGATATAGTTGTAACCATAATGCGTGAGCTTGCCAGGCGAAAAAGAAAAACTATGTCACGTGGTGGCGAATACAGGACCACGACGATCGCATATACGGTGACAAGTATTTCTATAATAAAAATCTACCTGTTCGTACATTTAACCGGTTGGGCGTACATGCACATTAAACATGGAAGCATGACTCTAAACTCTAGTGAAGTTGGTTGGAGTGGTAGCTGAGGCATAGAGACAGAAACAGTATGTTCGAACGACGGGGTTCCAAACCGTGTGTATCGACCGAAGTTGTACCGGATGTTCAGAGGGACGAAGATACAGACAGCCTCCAAGTTTGTTAAGCTTGTGATATGAAGAGACAGCTTATTCCTCACCTGCCGGACCACACACTCACACTCGTCCTCACCAAGTGTCTGAGAGATCGGAACTTGAGACTTCCCCAGAAAAGTAATATCTCCGAATTTCAGTTCCGGGTCCGGCATACCGCAACAGCAATAAGGGACGATAACTTCTGTACGTGAATAATTAACAACCGACCAGCTACATAGCTTGCTTAAAAACAGTTCGACAGATAACATACCTTAGTTTATGGCAGAATACCTTGCGTCTCGCCTTGTTTAACATAAGCGCTTCCTTTGATGATGCAAGTCATTGGTATGGGTCAGATGTGGAATGGGCAAAGGCTGTTTACGTAGTCATCACGACTCCTTGTTAGTTTTAGTTATATGCATTAATTTATCCTTCTGCCAATTTGTCGAAATTTGCCGGTAGAATGGCGGCCTTCAAACACCCTACGGAGAACACTATCAAACCCAAGGGGACGATTGGACACAATGTTGAGGACCAACGTCATGTAGAAGATTCAGTGCGGAGATTGTGACAAACACTACGTTGGACAAACAGGAAGGGAGCTCGCTACCAAGATACATGAACACAAACTTGCAACCAAAAGGCATGACCAATTTTCACTCGTCTCCGTACACGAAGATCAAGACTGACACAAATTCAACTGGAGCACCGTCAACATATAGGCTCAAGCGAGAACAAAGAAAGAACGTGAATTCATAGAAGCATGTCACTCCACTGAGAAAGCTATCAACAAACATATCGAAATCGACCCAGTCTACCGACCACTGCAAACAAAAGAATTAAGGAACTACAGAACGCAGAGGCGGACAAACTAAAACAAACCAACAATCAGGCTGAAGCAAGGAAACTACCAAAAATAGAAGCCGCCGTCACAACCAACCAGATTCAAGGAAGGGAGGTCACAACGTAACACACACCCGGAACGGACCAATTGCAAACGGAGCTGGAGCACCCCAAAACATCCATCGAACAAACCAATGGAATAAGAGAAATACAGATCACAACGCACCGAAAATCACGATCGATCCAATAATAGTACAACAAAAGGTATATACCAATTAGTCAATCGCATGGCAGGATATTAGATACTCTTCAAAAACTAGGTAAACGCAGCTAGGCACGGAGGAAGCACCCACTCAACTGCGCACTGACGATGTCTCCTCGACTGGGGATGAAACGTTTGCAAGCCAATTGCTAAGCTCGGCGAACAGATCAACTGCCATCTGATCAACCAACAGTAATTTATCTTTCGTTAGTGAAGTTAACGCTGTTAACCCGTCTGGCGGTAGACCGCTTAGAACGGGTCTTTGTTGTAGAAGGGTACAGTGAATAAGGAGCTTTACTTGTTCCGACGGTTCCATCGGATTTTTCGATAGTCAGCCGTCAAATTCGAATGAATTAATGTGGAATTAACAGTGTATCCTGGGAAGCCCGATTCCGCGTAGTAGGTCCGGTGGTGAAACAATCATTAGAAAAGCGTAGTCGTATGAGTAAATCTCCCACTGTGACAGTGCACATCCCATTGAATAATATCATTCGACGTATCTTTCGACTACTCAGCTGATCTACAAGCCGGTCGACGATCGTCATCAACTACCAGGACAAGTTAACATTGTTGACCCCACCCATCGTTATCAGCTCATTCACGTGAGTCTGCGACTTAGCTAACGTCGGCCACATGATACGACAGCTTTCCAATGTCCTCATCGTATACCTCAAAATATAGAATCTGTCAAAAGCGCCACAGCTGTTCATCTGATAATACGGGTTATACGACAGTTGTAACTCAGCGGGAGTACACCGATTTGTGTGTAAATAAGCTGTTTAGTGAGAACAAGTGGTTTTTGTGTTTCTTGAATTTAAGGATGACAAGTAGCGGGTAGTTGACGGTTACCAATTACCAATTGTTTGGTATCCAGTGGCTTATCCTCCTGTTGTGGATGCGACAAAGAATCAGAAAGAACTAACCTGGTTTCTCCATTTTCCTCCGGTTCGCTTTGGCTGAAATGGGAAAATAAGAAGACAGTTATAGGAGACTGAAAACGAAGGGAACAAGATAAATAAACACAGAATAAAAATATGGGAAAATAGATAGTAAAGATTGCAACTTGTTTCGCTGAGTTTTGGGAAAAACGTCCGGTAGAACGTCAGAACGAAAGTCATTGGGCAAACGGAAACAAAGCCAAAACACACTGAAAAAAGATGCAGTAGGGAGGAATGAGAAAGGAAAAAAACGATGAGGTAAGGGGAGACACAGTAAACGATAGAACTGATCACCCCATACTGGGACTACAGTAATGCAACCAAACGCTTGGATGATCCGCAGTGATTATCAACGGTGTGCGATACAAACAAGTACGTTTGGGAAACAACAATTGGACCGGAACTGCTAGTTCCTTTCGGAGGGTTTGCTGATTCGTTCATCAACTCAACCGTAAGGTTCGCCGGACCTGAGGCAGTGGTTGGTATAGGGCACGCCGCTTAAATTGCAGTTCCCAGTAATGGCTTAGGCTTAAGGGTGCCCGGGGTTCGTAAAATCTAATTTCGCCTGGACAGGATGACGGTAAATTCTACTAACTAGATAAAAATTCCTGATCTATTTGCACTAGAAGGATAGCAATTAATGTAATTAAATGGGGCCCAGAATTGACCACAAGGGCTCTTCAAAGATTAGTTTATCACTAAAAATCTCAATTACTCAGTTTCGTGGGTACATCTGTGAGGTCTTTTGTGATTTACCTTGTAAAGGTAACAACATACTGAACATGTAAGAAGACCCTCTTTCACCTGATTTGCGCCCAATCAGTGTGCATCTCTACACAATGGAACCCTGAGATTTGTTATTGATTTCCGAGAACTTTCGGTTTACATTTGATGTGAGAGAACGAACAATACGGTATGCATTGATGTACTACCTGACAGATGTTCTCTTGAAAACACAACCAAAATGAATTCTTTTACAAAGTTCACAGACGTGTCAGACAACCAGGGTGCCATACACACCGGTGGAATGGAGCAGAATAGGTTAAATACCAACTGATGACGTCCGCTGCGGACCCTCTCAGAGCTACAGGTATGTGAACATTTTATGCAAAAGGAATGAGTTTTCATCAGCAATTTGTGGACACACTATGAAAACAACGATCGTGAAGTAATCCATAGAGGGCCTATCCTTTGTGCGTGAAGCATTCACTTTGTTAGTTAACTGAAAATTTTCCCGACCTGAGTAGGGGTTTGGAATTCCCTAGAATGAATTAATAACTCGAATTCAGAAGTGAAATGAGCGATGAAACTGTTTAACTCGTCCTTTTGCTGTGGTCATGCATTAAGCCCGGATTCAATCCGTTCATCGCTTCATACTAGTAAAGCATCACCTTTTTTAAATCTTTCAAATTTACTGTTAAAAGTTTTGGAGTATTGTTATTCTCGTTTGTCATGGAGTGAAAAAAAACAGAAATGGTGTTTCTTACCCAGCTCCTGACTAGGACATGCATTGAATTTAACGGATTGTGTTGTAATAAGGATGGAGCTCGCAGCCAAGATTAACTGTAAACTATGTCAGTGTGTGTCTTGTCGTTCATCTGTAGCACCCTTTCAGTGCCTAGCTGCCATGTCACCTGAAGGAAGCACGAGGGCTGAGATACTGCCAGGTTGCCCGAGCCTAGATAGGGGAAGTCGAGAGGTAGAGGTCGGGTTCCAACCATGGACCTTCCGATCAGGAAATTCGCACTCTAACCACTTGAGCCATCTCGCTCACACTATGTAAGTTCTAAAATTAAATACTCTGGCCAATTATGATGTTTCCCTTAGAGATACGAAACAAACATTTCGTTAGTCTTCGCGATTCGGAGTGGTACGCCCTTGAACCTGTTCCGTGCGTCTCTGATGTTATTTACTTATTTTGACGATTAAAAAACCACGAGGTGCATGTTTTACCACAGTATTTCTTCCAATGATTGTAGGCTCCCAACATACCGCGCTCTCCGAGAATAGAAGTTATTCATACAATTAAAAGAAACGAATTTGGGTCACGCAATGCAGTACAGTTTACTAAAACAGCGTTGAAGAACAGTCGGTTGGTAAGTTAGTCTTAGCTGCTATAATTTCATTCAGCGAGAGTAAGGAAAATAAGACAACCACGCGTTAGAAGTGATGGTCCGATCGGTTGATTGACATTAAATCATTCCGTCTGTCTGATATGACAAAAAGTGAGACAGCGACTCACTGATGGTACTAGTTTCGATTCAGGACCAGCACTCATCACGTGTTTCACAAATAACCACGATGTACGTAATGCAGTCAGACGTGAAAGTTGCAACAAATAACTTGCACCTTTAAAATATGTACACCATCCGCGCGTTTCACGATCTGACGATACTTTTGGACTACAGTCCGGTCTTATCAGAGAGAAAAGCAAGCACTGAGCTGAATTACCACCATACTTCCCAGCCCTGTTGCATATTAGGACGAGCAAGTTTTTGTTGGTTTCCAATAGCTCGACTTGGATGCTTCTGAAAGGAACCGTAGTCCTGAATGAATTTAAAATGTCCTGAGTAGTGTGGTAAGTCTTGAGTTTCGCACCGACGACTGGATGTCATCGTCATAACCATCATTGCCAGCATGACACCAGCGCTCAGAACTGATGATTTGCTGTCATACAACCGTAATTTATTTGAAAGTCTTACATGGAAGAACACAATAGAGGGGGATGGGGAAGGGATTTCGTGCTAGCCTGCCACAATCATTCCGAGGGGGTTACACCCGCTGACACTCATTCAGGCAATTCGGATAGAAACTAACAAAAACGTCATCGACATTGATTAGCAGCCGTATCCCGAAGCGTCCACGGAGGGACCACGCGGATCCAATCCTGGAAGGCGAGTCGCGGCGACAGTACCCGAACTTTTCATAATCGATTACATTTTTCTCTCCCAGGTCAAACGTTGACCACCTCTCTACTTACGTCACTCCGGATTGGGAATGGAGGACAGCACTTTTCTCCGCAAACGATGACTAGGAATGCGTAATACATGACCATCACCGCTTTTGGTGACTGGTTGGACGATCCAGCTGAATTTTATTGAGATATACTTGAAAGTTTTACGATGGAGAAAGCATGGCTAAAACGACAACTCTTCCCAATGTTGTTTGGTATTCCAACCATAAAACGGATCCTGTCTTTGATTAGCTTAGTCCTAGGGTAGCATGTGGTGTGCAGCGGTTGAGTTTAACTCCAGAGATGGTCGTACACAGATTATGTCAGAAGCATATAGTTAGTCTTTTTTCCAACTATACATATGATCAAAATAAGACAGGTTACTTGGCCAAATGATTGATGGTCCGAATCATCAGAGTGAATTCCAAATGACTTTGGGCAATGGCGTTGCTGACCCACAATTAAAAACAGTTCTACTAGCAACATAGTCTAATCAATACAAACTGCTGCACAAGCCGCAAGCAGTGAGTTAGTCTGGTAAGCTCTGTTACCACAACGATCGTCCGGTAATTCCAGCTAGTGGTCACGTCAAGGTTTGAAATCGTTTGCGGATTGTTAGTGCCGGAAAGAGGACAACGTCCCCGGCAGAATAGGCAGCGCACATGATGCATTACGGTGTGGAAATATTCAATATACTACGTTGGTCTTCGTCGCATAGAAGGATTAGTAAAATTCCGCAAACTTTTAGCAGAAGTCATTAGATAGATATAGGACCTTCAGGTGATATTACAATCAAACTGAACTCCTGAACAGGTCACATAGTGGTCAGGCGGTAGCAACTGAGACGCATATAAAACCTATTCTCATATATCGTCCTTTTTGTCACCACGGTATATTAGAGTGAGAAGATGAGGGATAACGCATAATCTCGAAATCCGATAAAAACGAATCGGAGGTCTTATGACGATGGTAGGGAGGCGGTCGTGTAAAGACGGTCAATGATATGCAGTGTGTGTGCCATACACGAAGCGTGTTCCAGTAAATAGTTGTGTGTGCCAAAATTGATGACATACTTGGTTACTGACTCCGTCCCGAGTCCACCATTCGCCCTTTGTTCTGGCCGGCGTTCGAAGTAAATCTAGCGAGTCGAGAGATTCCGATCGGTGTGATGTGTTGATGGATTCTCGTGAAATATACGAGAAGCTGTGTTTTGAATTCAAGGTTGTATAAATGAACCAAATGGAGCTCTGGGACTGGTTAGAAAAAGACTACCTATGGAAGGCTCGCTCATACACAGCAGCATAGGTTTTTGCCTCTCAAATTCGAGACTGTTTGCAAGTCGATTGATTAGGGATTTACCTGCAGACGAAGCGGTTTCTCCCGAACAACCCCTTTATGGGATTGAGATCTAACGTTATGTAAGAAGGTTCATTTCGTCGGGAGATCAAATGAACCCGAGTCCGCATGTCTTTTAAAACACGTCCTGCATGATACAGTCAGCCTTCTATATACACCCCTTGTCACGAAGTAACCGAAATGTTCGTCCGTGTGTAGCTTGCATATGTGCTCAAGAACATACGCGGGTCAGGTTCCATAATCTGTTATGAACTAAAGTTAAAAACGGGTTTGTATCGTTTCAAGAATTCCACTGCGAACGAGCAGAACTCTCATGAGTATCCAAGTAATTAACAACTGTTTCGAAATACAAAAACTATCGAGTTTTCAGTAGCTTTGAAAAATTACGGAACAATGATGACTCATTTTTTCTATCTACAGCTTGAGTGGTTTTCGCTGAAGTTGGAAAGGTTACTTTCAGCAAAAATTCTGATAGAAATGGACCATCAGGGTATACTGAAAGGGCTGTACCGTGCATAGTAAGTTGAGTTATAAGAGGCTCGCGACGCATTACAATCTCCTTTTTCATACCTATGCGAGGTCAGATTGGGTGAGGGGTTTGTAAAAACGTCCGTTACCCACAAACGTTTAAAGCTTTACGTCTGCGGGTAGTCAAAGTGATTCAAGGCAGTAACACTCGTAATTTATGTCTCCCGGCTGTTCTAGTGAACTGTGAAGTCCAACTGTCTTCACCCAGTTTGAAAACCATGGCCAAATCGTTCGATATATTGATAGCCGTAAAACTGTCCCTCCAGTCTTAGTGAAGGTGGTGAGTCTGATAACCACGGGTTGCGTGAAATAGCTATATTGGACAGGGTCACCATTCGGGGTCTAAACACTACGGCATTAATGAGGAGACTGATTCCCAAGGGCCACTTCTAAGGATGTGAAACAACTTCAGTGAAACTGAAAATGGGAACTAGGTTCGAAATTCACTTCCGAGATACATATATTCAAGATCCAACAGTAGTCATGTGTGCCCGACTTCTGAAGGTTGCACACCGAAAAAGGAAGTCGCATCAATTTGGGGAACTGGCAACATTCTCAAAAAATCCCATCCTATTAGGGTGAAAAGTGACCACATATCGGTTCAAATGAAAGATCGTACGGAACAGCATTATTGCCAGAGGGAAGGATCTCAAGAGATGAACCGGCAAACCAAAAGAATGAAGAAGTTCCGGACATACCTCTGGGAACATCGAAGCCCACTGGGCTTTCGTCTTCGTTGATCATAATGGTCTCGTGCAGTCCAGTCGTCCGCGAATGAGTCTGATTTAGCGCCTGAAGAATGTTGGTCTTCCAGAGGAATGCCTGACTTGCCGAGTGGGCGTCTATTGCGTTGAGGCAATGAACGTGAGACGTTCAACAACTCAATCTGACTAGTTAGAGGCCAAGAAAAGAAAATATCGTGCAATTGAACAAGCGCTCCTCGAAGCTGGGCGAGTAGACGGGATTCTAGGGCCAACTCTTCATTTGAAAAGCGACCATATCTGTCCGCCTGTAAGCCAAATTCGGATGATTTTTGGTCGTTGATCTTCGAGCCCGAGGCTGCACGTTCCACGTGGATAGACAAGGCAAGTTTTGCGGAATCCTGGAAACAAAAACAGGCAGACTTCTGATGTCCTACAAAAAACAAGAGACACTAGCAAAGGGCAAAACCTAACAAAAGACATATGAACAGTATTATGTAGGTGCATAGTACGCAAACGATCATGAAAATGTCGTAGCCGACATTTAAATTGCAGTTTTCGGGAAAAAGATGCACACTACGTGGGAGCTCAGTCAAGAACGCCCCCGATCGTCCAGGTCGTCAACAGTAAAAATAAGCAGACTTGGTTTTCAGTTATACGCTGTCCTTTCGTATTGTCTTATCTAGCTGTGCTTCAGCTCAATTACAAACTGATTAAACCGCAGTAATACAGTAATTAGGGAACCATTAGAAATTCAAATGAACACTGGTCAAACGAGTCTACAGAAAAGGCAAGTTCATGGATCAGGTCAGGAATTCATAGCACCCCCCTTGACTAACCTTTACTGTTCGTATTAAATCGAAAACTTTGTGCGTGGCAAGCAGCTGACGAATGAAACGACCACGAAAAGCAGCAGCGAGTAAGGTAAACCCACGGGCGACACGACTATCGTTAGCCTGAAAAAAAGAAAGCGGAAAACACGTGTTTACTGGTGGCCTACTAAGTTCAGCTGCATACGATAAGTCAAACAAAAAATAACACAGAAGGATTAGATATAACTTTGACGGAACAGTTTGTCAGATTAGCTATGAACCTTCACCTCGCAGTACTGAGCACTCAGAAGAAGTCAATGAAAATTAAAATAACTTAACCAGAGGCCACTGATAGATAAACACCAAGAGATCTCCGAAGTGCTAATTCCGCAGCAGTCAAATTTTCGGCGTATACGATAATGTAGGACATAGTCCAGTATTATTGGCCGTTTGCAGACAAGTTGCTGTCAGGTATCCGTCGCAGATGCTGCGGGTTGGAGGGAGCCGTTCGGGCTTTACCTGTCCCCTTGGCAATGTCGGTTTTAGCTACCCTACACGGACGATAAAGCTAGGAAATAAAGTAAGAGATAGCTCAGTGGTTGGTCCGGCATCCTAACCTGGTAGTGTCAGCCTTCATGCTTTCTTGGGTGGCATGGCACCCAGGCATCGAAAGAGTATTACAGCTGTACCATCAGTTATCTCATTAGTAAGTTTGTCTACCACTTCAATCGGCTCATATGCACCCACGAAGTTTGGGTTTGATATTGTCCAGTCTTTGTAGATTATTACACCAAACCATGGGACACAATTAGATGGGTTATGTGTTATTGTGCTTTTCGATGGGATTCTATCTACGGAAAGCTATGTGGTGTGCACTCGATGCTTGTGAACGTAAGATCAAGGACTATTTCGATCCCAGAGTGTAAGGGCGTGAACAAAGAGTAGAGGATGATGCACTCAATACTGCGTATCATCGCCAGCAACAGCAGTTTTGACACGGATCATTCATTGCCATGGAATGACAAAGTACACATAATTGTCTTAAAATGAGAAATAGAAGAGTGGGAGGGGAAAAAGCCTAATGTTAGCTGACTTCGGCATTTCGAAGTAACAATTTGGAAACAAAATGACAATATGAATGACACTGACATCGATCAGCCGCCGTCTCTGGTGACGCCTGAGGTAACCTAACAGTGCTTGTGCATTGGTCTCGTCTTCAAAGAGTAGGGGGATTTCTTCTGCGTACTCCAGATCGACAAGCTACTCACCAGCGACGATATGAACACCGGATTTTTTAAAAGAAACCTCCAGCGTTTGCCGCATTAGTCCACTGATGCCAAGGTGGAGTAGAGAATCTTGACGAAAACCGCTTTTGTTGCGGGTATTTCAGAGTGCTCCTCAGACACTTGCATAAAAGGAAAAGAATAGAAGGACCATATTATGCCCACAAACTTCTCCGAGCATTCCTTGTTGAGTGGGTGGTTATAAACACTGACCGATCGACGCTTGAAGGCAAGAAACACCAACGCTGGGTGTCGTCTGTACATATGGTGTTGCTCCGACACCTGACGAAGTGTGGATATGTGATCAACGCAGCCTCGGCCCGGTCAAACTCAAGCTTGGTTCTCACGGGTCAAGGCTTCTCGAGTACCATTTTTGAATATGGGTGCCAGTACTGACCCACGGTCGCTTTCCGCCACATAGACTCAAATAGGTTAAAAGGACACACATTGAATAATTCACCGCCGGCCTTGAACAGAGCAAGTGAAGGGTATTCGCGAACAGGGACGCCGAGACGCTTGAGGAATCTACACCCGGACACTTCTGGAATTGGAGGGGCCTCCATATTCACAGTCCACCTTTTTATCCAAGGGAGTACTAGTTGGTCAGCTTAATTATTTCTCTAAGTAATCTGCCCAAAGACTCAGACATTCTTTGCTGGATATCAGAGAGCCACCGCGGTCAATGGTTGCACGAACAAGAGGCTTTCGAAGACCGGTTGAACGGACCAAGTGAAACAGCCTGTAAAGATTTCCAGCATTTTTCACGTTTTCCATCTATTTAATCTTCTGTTGCTTCCAGGACTGCGCGGAAACTAAGTTTCACCTAGCGCCGGGTTGGACTGTGGTTGTAAAAGGAAGAAATCTGCTGTCAGGCTTCCTGTAAAGCCACGGTCCCACTAGAGACCCACTGCTTGATGGATAGGCAGTAGTTTAGGTATCACGCACAGATTTCTGCGGTGGTCGTCAATATCCAATGTCGGATGCGCAGGCAGGCAGCGGAGACGTAAGTTCTGACACAGTTGCTTGATTTCGGGGTCCACGAGCTTCTTAGTGGCTAAGCGAGGTGTACATGTTTTGCGTAGACCTGAGAAGCTCGACAAAAAGCAGCAAGGGGCAAGTGCCGACCGGAATCCGTGCAGACATCCCAGAAACAGTGACAGAGAACGATCGATCGTCACCACTGGTAACCGATAGCAATGTGGTCTATTTGGGCTATGGGCTGGTTCGTTGGTGAGCAACACATGGTTAAACGAATTCCGGCGTTCCGAAAACTGGTACTGCAAAGGAACAGGCTATGGCCAGTACAGAGCTCTCCGTTATCCGTGCATCCGCGCCGATCAGATAGAGATGTCTCCACTAGATAGCTTCACACAATATCCACCCCCTGCATATACAGCTGTAGCGACCCCCGCATCACCAGAGGTGCGCAGGCGAAAGCGGAAAGAGAGCGAAGGGACGGCAAGTCCAGTTACAATGCTTAGGTCCTGGATCCTTGTCTTTGACGGCGGTATACATCGGTGCAGAGGGAATCCAGCTTACGAACAAAGGCCGCTTGTTGTGCTGTTTGCTTCAGTGTGCGAATGCTAAAGGCAGCGAAGTAGACAGGCTCTTGGAGTTTGAAAACTGGCCTCGAGATCTTTAGGGCTATTGTTAAAGATGAACTTGCAAAAGTTGTAGCTGGGCGTGTTCGTTCAACTTTCACACATTGATCATCTTCGGGTGTCAAAGTGAAATTCCCAGGGGTAAACCGATAAAGCGCCTCTTCGCCAGAAAGGGCAAAGGATCACAGTAACAATAATTCAAAGCTCGAGTCAGTTGGCTGTCAAAATTATTGACGCACGGACAAGCCTAAGTGTAACATTCACTAAGGGTGGTCGAAACAGGCTAAACCATTAATATGGCTTTACCAACCTGGGGTGTAGGTTCTTGGCGAGGGCAGCGATACTCTAAGGTAACATAAAGGGAGAATTAGTACTGAGCTTCTTGCGATAAAAATCAAACTAGGTACTTACAAAACGACACCGCTTGGCTGGATTCAGAGGACAGGTTGCTTCGCTTTTACACGGGCAAATGAATTCGCGGGTGTTCTATAAGACAAACCAGAGAATAAAGTTGGGATTTACAACGTGAGTAACATCTACTGTACGACATATCTGATAACACAATTAAAAATTTTTTAAAAGATAAATATGGCGGCAAGCTCAAGAATTAAAGCCACGAACACAGCGAAAAGGATGGAAATCAAATCAAAGTTGAAAACAATAATAATGCCTGAACTATCCCATCCTTTCGGTGCACAGCTGCCATGCTACCCGAAGGCAGTACGAGGGCTGATATATTGTTGTTTTTCAGGTTGTTCACGCCTGGACGGGAGCAGTCGAGTTGCTGAGGTTGGGTTCCAACCATGGAGCTTCCGGTAAGTTAGCGCCAGAACTACTGAGCTATCTCGAGCCCAGTTGCAAACTGTAAAAGTGGTCTGTAATTTATCAGTATCCCGTATTTGTAATTAGAAATACCACCGAAATATGGACAACAATCAGGATAAACTTTCACGTACAGGAAAAAGTCAAACAAATAACCAAGAGTCTATGGTAGGATAGTTTTAGAGAAGGCATTGCACGTTCTTCAAGAGTTGCTCTGCATAGACCTAACAGTGATGGATTGAATACCGACATCTCATATGGAACGTAAGCTGCTTTACTCACTCTCGGTAGCCCACCAGAGAAACGTCATATTATACCAACCATACCCTGTAAAGTTTTAATGTGGTCATCGCTAAACTCAATAATCTACCAAAGTGGACCGTCTAAACTTTGGACCCCTTAGTTGGTTGACAAATTACACATCTACTGGATGCCAGCATTCACTCACTGAGCCATAGAACACTAGTACAAAGACAGTTTGGTCTGGTACGTACGAAAATTCAAAAACGCGTCCAAGGCATTATGCATTATGTTCAATTAGGATTATCAATAAAAGTTAAAGGCAAACATGGGAAGGATATTTTCCAATGAAATCTTTGTAAAAAGGTCAGGACGAACCTGGAAAGCCGAGTGGACTTACACCTGCATGTGTGCAATAGAAAAATGTGTGCGACCAATAACTGAAAAGACCCACATTCGTGCTTGCGTTTCAAAGACAAGGAGTCGATCGAACAAACAAACACTGGTATGTAAGCGCGCAACAATTGCGAGATGTACAAAAAAGGCTGGAAAAGTAGGGTGTTATTTACTATTCACTCTGTTTGTGAGAAGGGCTATTGGCGCAGTGAATGTTTGCAAACCACTTGTCGTCTGAAACAAAGTGATTGTAGTTGAGGAAAATTCAATTCTGGTGCACTGCACACCCAGGATTTGTCGAACAAGAGAAATCGTATGATACTGTAGACATGAGGAAGCAGTTGGCTTCCTGTGATGTAATGTGAGGAAAGTATACTTGGAACAATATAAAAGAAAGTTATGGATACCTTTGTGCCCGTATATTCCTTAGCGTTGAGCGCACGCAGAGTGGATATAGGACTGGGGTGGGTTTCATCTCCCGACCCAGGAACAGAACCAAAGGTTGATTTGGTTCGCGGAGACGGCACAGGAAGAAGATTTTGTAGAAAAGGTGGTACGATGGAAGAGCGACCGACTGGTGTAGGCTCCTCAGCCAGATCTGCGTTTACGGTAGCCTCTCTGGTTTGATCGCGCATGGTTGTGTGCATCCGTAAGTTGGTGCGGTACAATTCTTGACGACGTCTCTCTTGAACATCCTGGGAAAATAACAGTTGCGATACACATAAACATAATTACTAAGTCGTCTTGTGTACAAGGCCAGGGCCTAAGATAAAGATGCTCCTGAGATAGAAAGGAGCCTGTTTCAGATTTCCTTTAGTGTCCTGGAATTTATTTAATAAATTAGCATAGACCGGCCAATAGAACGAACTATTCAACTGTTACTAAGTCAACTTGTAAATTAAAATGTGAGGAACTGAGCCTTTTCCTGTCATAGAAATCAGTATCAGTATTTTTACACCTAAGTCTTGTGTATACAAACGTTCTGCACAGCTGCATGTTTCGCTCTGCTGGAAAATCGCCTACAGACTACGAGTGACTCACTAACCATACACCAGTTTTATCAGTCTTAACGTCTCAGTACTGATTTGAGCCAGCTTGAGAGTTACTCGCAGTTTCGATCGACTTCATTCGTCCTACATAGTTTTGAGTCACAGAGATATTGAAGAAATTGCATCCGTCCGGATCGTGTTGATCAAAATAGATTGCAAAACGCGAAGTGACTGACTACGTTGCCTAACTCTTCTCGTGTTCGTTTCTTCATGGAGGGTTCACATACAATCGAACATAATACGTTTGGTGATCATGCGTGTAACTCAAGACACCGCTATTTGTTTCGGCGACAGAAAAAGGCGCAAGGGATGATTTGGCGAGCAAAATCACGCCGAAGCTTCGTTCATCATGCTACTGAAATCATCTCCAGTAGGGCAAAACTTATTAAGAATCTTTGGGCTGAGCGAAGTGAGGCAGCCACTGGGAATGGGAGCAAAATACAGCACAGGTCATCTGAACGTTTTCCAGGCAGGGACAATGTTTCTAAAATTAGGAATTAAGTACCGGAGATGGCAAACTGGTGATCTTCGGCTACACACCTATTAGGCTTATCAGGGTGCATATCTTTCCGAAACCCCAACGAGTAACGTAGCTGTTCACGCGACCAACGACTGTATTGAACGAGCAGAAACATGTACGCTGGCACCCCGAAACTCCAGGTGGCCAGCCATTTTACGAGGCCACCTCCAGAAAAACACCCTCCAACTACGGGACACGTGCAAACCGTCGCATGCAAGTTATCATTAAAAGATATGAGTGGTCAAAGAGTCCCTACGTTTAATACATGTCCCCCGGCATATAATCATTTTTCCCACGTTTGTGTAGCTCCAGAACATCCATCAAGTGCACTTTTTACCAGACAGTATTTCCGGAACCCAAATCGACTGACCGTGTCGTCCGTATCGCATGTCAAACAACCGTACACCCGTGCAACCGAATTAGACAATGGATCACAAAGCCACTTCGTCTCCTTCAATATTACTCATTGCGCATTGAAAGACAATGATGGCCGAGTTGTTACGCTTACAGCTGATTAAAACGCATTGGTTCATTATTTGTTCTTCACTGACGGACGTACCTCGGACAAAGGTGAGTTATTACGAACGATACAAACAAACAGACCTTGACACACTATCTCCATTTAAAGCGGTTGTGTTTTTGTTAGCTCACTGAGGCAGACCAAAATTAACAGGCGATAAGTCCGTGTAACCGGTACTGGTACTTAGTTAGCTACGACGAAAGAATTAATGGAAAAGTCTAAAATGAAGTGGGGCAAATGCGCGGTTCGAAAGAGAATTGGCTCTCCGAGGGAGCCCCAAAGAGATAGTCTGTATAAGGGGGATGACTGAATGTACGGCATTTAACCGTCTGTACAAAGCCATTTGGAAACTAAGATTACAAATGGCCTCTTTACAAGCCTATAACTGAAGCTCATCAACACGCATTTGTTTAGCATAAGAAGTTTTGTTGACTTCAGTAGTTTTTCTGATTTTCTAGGGCATATCACTGTGTGTATTGAGTACTAGTCTGTACTTGAGCACAATTGATAGCGTCCGGTTTGTTGAATTAACCGTTGACTTCACCCTGGTTTTTAGACCAGTTAGGACGATATATATATATATATATGTATATATATAAACATAGCCCACGGGTTTAACGTTCACCGTATGTAGTTTGTGGTATATCGCGTGGGTAATTAGTTTGTCAAGTTTCTTAGGCTAAATCTCATCGCAGACCAAGCAGAACAAGCTCAAATTGGTCCCTTTGCTCGTGCAGACGGCCGCTGAAGGCAAACTGTTAAAAAACAAGACTTCATTGCCAACTGTTCTCTGCTGTGCTGAAGCCTCTGCCGTAGTTCTGCTGCCTCGGGAAGTGATTAACAGAGCTCGTTCCTCCGTTATCCTCCCATATAACTAAAAAATGGAAGCAAGAAGCACGAGGTCTGGGATACTGCCAGGTTGCCCAAGCCTAGACAGGGGGAGTCGAGAGGAGGGTTCGAACCACGCATCTTCTGGTCAGAAGGCGTCAGAATTTCCAGGATGTTTTCGCCGCATAAACTCTATACACGACGCGTGGTACAAGTGTCTTTGAATTCGTTTTGGGCGTTGATACAAGTTTTGCACCTTTGGTGGTTGTTTCGACGGGACAACCAGCTTGAAAGGATCAGACCGAGAACTAAGAACTAAGAACCAAGAACTTATTACATGTAGTCTATTTGAAATTTTTACACCACTCAGAACGAACCAAGCTCTGCATCTATTTCAAGCTAAAAGTTGATATAAACTACGCAAATGTCGCCTAAATTTTTGTTGTATCACTTGTTTATTGCTTTCAAAACCTACTGGAGGTTTGTTGTAATCGGTCTTCCCTAATGTAATAATGTAATGTAACAGAAAAATAAAGACCGGGAACTGTCTGTTCCTCGTTAGAGAAAAACCAACTACCCTTGACCCTGATTTCTTGGAACAATCGTTCTACCTTAACAATTCGCCTCATAGCGGTTTTATTGCATGGAATTGTAAACATGATACGTTTACTGGGATCACATCAGAAGAATTGCTATCGCGGAAGCATTTGAAAAAATAATGACGACGACATAACAAGCCATAGAAGTTTAGGTGAGTATTCGTTAGATGAATTTATAACAACCGAAAGCAGAACGACGACGATTCGCCCATGCAAGTTGGGGGAATTTAAAAAATAAGGCTATCTTAGCCGGGTTTCTGCAAAGTTTCCACTTTACAAAAATGACACAAAGTATCAATAATTAAATAGAGCGCTCCAACAACTCCTACAACAATCCGACAGTCTGACTTACCGGCGGCGGTGGTGGCGTTGGATTGACCGGTGTGCGTGAACCAGCAGGATCCGTTGTAAAGATATCTCGGCTCGAATTCGGGCGGTGCTCAGTAATCGGGCCGGGTGATTTGATGAGGGGCTGCGTGCCCGTGATGGTCATTTCATCACCACAAGAAACAGCGATGGAGCCGTTCATAAACGGTGTATGATAGGAGGGGTTGGAAGTATTGATGTCAAGAGCATTGGGGGATGCTCTAAATCCCATATCCGCCGATGCCAGTTGTGAGTACAGTATAGCAGACAGATTTGACTGTACCTGGTTAAGTATTTGCATACGTTTTACAGGTTCCAGATCAAGATTCTGAAGCAGACAATGAAAGGTAAGTACTGAAAGCGCAGCAGGACTGAGATATGTTGAGACGGTAGAAGGCTATGTAACTTAATAGAGCTGAATCAACACCCATTAAGGGAAGTGCTTCGATGACAAGATATTGGGGGTAACGGTGTTCAGTGCAAAGTTCTCACTGACACTTGTGGGAGCTATCCGATTCACCGAGTTCAACCGTTTTCCTAGTTTTGTTATCGTCCGAACATGGACACTTGCACCTGAAAGTAGCAGATACCAGGTCAAGACCACAGGCTTGCTGAACGTATGACATGGACAAGGTCACGAAACTTACGTTCAGAGCTTTTTCAACCTCCTTCGTCTGTTGCCCAACGATAGCTGATATTTCCGGCGTTCCACACCTTTCAGACATTCGAGCTGAGTAGAACTGCCAGGAAAAGACATGAAAGTGAAATAGACGTAAATGGACAGCGATCGACCTCTCGTTTGCACGATGTTTTCATGAACACTGCCAGGTCTTCAATCAGAACTATCGGTTGCGGCCGACATATCGTTGCAGCCTGAAAGAACTGACGGGCAACAATGTCTCAATGTAAGAGAAACAGTGTAGGTGTCAATTATATCGTGCTTTTTCCGGCTACTAGCCTCCAAAGGCTGATCTCGCCGAGTTTACTTTCTCAGTTTCAAATCGGCAACACCTGCCGCTGATTGAACAGGATCATCAGAAACAGCAACATAACTGTTGACATTGATGTTCGACTGCTGTCGCTAATTATATCTGCGTTAATAAAAACCGGCCGTGATACTCACAAACTGAGTGTAGACGTCCAGCTGCCAAACCATTCCGACCGGCTAATCTTTCTCAAGTGCCCATGTTAAAGTTATTGGAGTTACTTCAACATAAAAGCTTATAGAGCTGAATATTTTACGCCTAGGTCTGGTGAAGGTTATTCAGTCGGGAAGTAAGACCAAACAACCTCATGAAATGCACGATACATGATTCTGTAACACGCACTTCAATATCCTAGGATATAAAAAGGACGGTGTTGACACAAAAAGCACACTTGTTCACAATGTTAAAATTGATCCCAACGTATCTAGTAAAAATTAGTACTTACCACACTTTTCGCGGAAAGGTTTGGATTCACATCAGCGATACTGTTTATTGATACATCCTGAAAATATAAAAACTTGTACCATGAGTCACGGGAAGTCGAAGCATATAATAATGAAACTAGCTATAAGCAACAGCGAAAATCAACTGAATAAATCTGTAATTTATTGTCAAAGGCCCAACCGAAAAACGAGAATGGGGTTAAGATGTCAGCGAGTAAAATCAATCCAACTGGAAACACCGGATGAGACATTCGCAAGATGTCAGTGCCCTGATGGACACTCAATGTGATGACAGGCATCGAGAATAAGGGAAACGGTGCTCAAGAGTAATGCATGACATTTTCAAAATTATGCCACTTCTACTTTTCTGTGGATAGACATTCCTCGCGATTATTTGAAACATCAGATTATTGGTTGCCTTGCCGTATCATGTTTTCTGAAGTAGTTTTCATCTGGAAGACGTTAGGGGGGCGAAGGATAACCTGGAGCTGATCTATGGAAGGGATGATAACGAGTAGGGGCCACGCTATTGCACACCATCGGTGGGACATGAGTGTTACAGGTGGTGGAGGAACGAATCTGTCAGTTCTTAAGAAAAGACCTAAGGAGACGCCACTGGATGCCGGGTGGGGAAGAGAACGAATATGTGAAGGTGAAAGATAGGCGTTGGCAGCATTCGTCTTCACTTACCCACCCTGCTGTATACAGCAAGCAAGGCGACCCGGCTGATGACGTGACAGCCGATATGGCAGGACAGTACTGTTAGTTGTAGGAATCGCGATTGTAAGTGGGCTGCGATACTGCCAGGACACCCAGACCTAGACAGGAAGACGAATAGGGTACTGGATCAAAGCCATTGACTCAAAAGCCTGACCGCAGGGTAGCGGTGTCTGGAGGGAAGAACACGTCGCCACGCATGTTTTAAACCCCCAAACCAGGGGACCAGGAGATTGTGTTGGTCGGACCTCTATCTATGCGAAGCTCTGTGAATGTCTCTTGCACACTAACAAGTATGGCTAAGTGGGTTACCGAGATGCACAATCCGTCAAACATAGTAAGGTCCTGACCCTTCGTGACCGAAACAACCACCGATAGGTACCCGATTCACTGTCGCTGAAATGGTATGATCCCGATTTTGAGTCAAATCAAGCGAATCATCAGTGACAACACTGATGTTGCTGTCTTTGATGATTGATGATGATAAGTGAGAAATTTCAAGTGCTGCAACATGATGCTGCCAAAGCTGAGTTGTGAGGATCACATGGGCTGTACCAAGAGATCAAAAGTTCAGAGTGAGACAGTCTGGTTCACTATTAAGGCACTCCTACAACTGCTCGGACATCTGTACTAGCGTAAGAATTTATGAGGTAGAGAGAGGGAGAGAGATGGCATCCATCTGCAAACTTCATAAGATGGTCCGATTCATGTAACACAGCGCTACTGAGAATCGAAACAGCAGTTTTCGTTTTCTCGAAAACGGAGCAAGGGCAGATAAAAGGTAGCGCGTCCTCCTACCATGCGAAACCGCATTGGCAGGCCGTTTACAGGTAAGATAATATGGCGGACACTGCCATATATTGCCACAAAAATGCTATAAACAGGATGGTAGTCGTGAACACCGAAGAAGAGCTCAATATCCCTCATGGCCGTAAGCTTTTGGAGCAGTAAACTGGCGTTTCCTTCTGGAGGCTGGTTGGAAACGCATCCCGACCAATGAAAAGTTTATTCAAAGGAGCTAGACTGGATGCAGCAAGCACAGCTGTATTAAAAAAGGTGAGCCACAGACAGGACCGAAGAATGTCAAAGAGCGATCGATCGTTTGTCTCAGCGGTTCAGGTCGGTCGAATAATTTTGAAACATCTGTGCGGCGCACGAGTTGGTGATACATTGACGTGTCCCGTCAATGGTTACCGTCCCCATCCAGGGAGACGGTAATGACCAGCGCAGTTGGAATTCCTGATAATGACTTTCATGTTTTGCTGCTAACTCACTGCTTGACCTCATGGTTTAGCTGCACCCTCCGCGTAGTTGTGTGAAAAGAGCTCTCCGAGGAACTCGGTCGACTGGCACACGAAACACTTGATCATGACAGCGCAATTTTTGGGGTGTGATCCGTCCACGCATCGTGGACGACTTATTTCTTTCGAACACCATTCGACACAATTCAGCATTAGTGACCCAGTATTACCACCAGAATGGACAATGTTCAGAAAATGTCGATGGTCAAACACTCGGGGTCTTTAATGTCCTCAAAGCGCAGCAGCTAGGTTTCTGACACATGTATTAATATGGATTGCAAAGCAGCATCTTAAACTCGACCCTTCACAGATAGGCTGACGTCACGTCTACATCACAGATGATGTAGGTTCACAAAAGCTGTCCCGGCCTTGCCAACCCGGATGGGAATACAGTCTTTGGCTAGAGCGCCTGGACTGACACATCTACTCAGGTGAACAAATTTGTCTACAACTTCAGTCGACTTAGTCGCAAGCATGAGTTTAGGGTCCCAGCCCCCTCAGTCTTGCAGCAGCACTCTAGACTTTGCAGATGTGCAGCACATGCCAAACCGTGAGGCAAGATTATTCAGATTACTTAATATTATTTGCGTTACAACGGCGTCAGATCCAACAAGGGCTATGTCTGCATATTCGGTATCTGTGAGTGACCCTGGAGCGTTTCAACCCCACAGGCATTAGGTCATAAATAATAATAATAATAACAATAATAATAATATTCGTTCAGCTGCAGTACCCTTTCGGTGCCTAGCTGCCATGCTACCCGAAGGAAGCACGAGGTACATTTAGGTTGCACAAGTCTAGACAGGAAGAACGGAGAGACGAGACACGGACCGTCCGATCAATAAGTTCGCACCGTAATCAATATGCAATATCGAGTAGTAAGTAAGTTGAGATGTTGCCAGAGCGCCCAGACGCAAACAGGAGGACGATTAGGATACTCAAGCGGAGCCTTCGGTTGAGAAGCTCGACCGCCCTGGCAAACCAGTCTTCTAAGGAGATTATGGACAGCAGATGCGAATATTAAGACTATGCAGTCCTTATCCTGAAGATATTCTTGTACAACACGCGTGTAAGGAGCATCATGGGGGTAGAAACACGAAAAGAATAAAATGAAATAGTTATCCGTTTAGTAAGGTACGACTATTGGTAGATAACGCCAACA
This sequence comes from Clonorchis sinensis, assembly GCA_003604175.2. Lineage (NCBI taxonomy): Eukaryota > Metazoa > Platyhelminthes > Trematoda > Opisthorchiida > Opisthorchiidae > Clonorchis > Clonorchis sinensis. The sequence goes on from CM030370.1 coordinate 54,952,835, forward strand.
AACTGGAATTAATGTGCTTGCAGTAGTGTGACAGCCTGTTTTTATGGAGGAGTTCATATCTATCTCTTAAAAACTGAGGAAGTGGAAGGCTTTAATGTGGTGGCCTTCTTGTGGGTAAAGGTGAGCAGTGCTTGAGTGGCAGTTTTCGGAGTACGGAGATGACAGAATGTATGGTCTCTCCGAAGCAGCTATTACGGTTCTTCACCAAGGGTCGTTTGTCAACGAACCGCTTACAGTGGGTGGGCCAACGAATGAACGCTCATCACGAGCTTCTGACGACAATTTTGCGAAAGAAAGACGACGGTTTGAGACAACAGCATTCAGATACTCCTATCTTTGCCCATATCCAATGATATGAAGGAATTCCCGGATAACTGAAGATATCGGAGCTTCCCTAACGAAATGTGTCCTTAACCAATTTACATTGCTGGCTCATCACTGTAGTGCGCTTCGCTTGTGCATACAAACGTTTAAAAAGTGACGCGTTGGGTGGGTGCATGGGTTCGAGGTGGCTCAGTGGTTTAGGCGCGAACTTACTGACCTGAAGGTCGAGACCTGACCTGAGGGGGGCGAGATGGCACAAGTGATTAGAGCGCGAATTTACTGACCGGAAGGTCCGTGGTTCGAGCCCGACCTCTGCCTCTCGACTTCCCCTGTCTAGGCTTGAGCAACCTGGCAGTATCCCAGCCCTCGTGTTTCCTTCGGGTGGCATGGCAGCTAGGTACCGGGTGTTACAGCTGAACGAAGGTCCAGAGTTCAAACCTAGCTCCGGCATTTCGGCTGCTCTTGTATAGGTCTGGACAAGCTGGCAGCGCCTCAGCCCTCGTGCTATCATCGAGTGCCATAGCAACTGAACACCGGAAGTGTTACAATCGAATGATTATTATCATTACTACTATTACCCTTAGTGCAACGTACATCCGGTCGTTCATTTAATTGGTAGTGCCGAACAAGGTGTGAGTCATGTGTGAAGTGCACTTTGGATTAAAAAAGGGAAAGACTCTACTTTTCGGCTATTCTGATGTGTAACAGATATCCACCTTTGCTCAAGTACTTTTGTTCTTTTACTACAAGCATAGTACTAGAAAGATTGCGCAGTGAAACATATTCGGTTACGTGGTAAATTTTGCCCAATCGAAGTACAGAATTCTGCGACGGGTGATCTGCCAGGTCACAGTAACTGGTATGTAAGGATGCTTGATTCGTGCACAGGAAATGGAGACTATTTGTCGCTTTTTTGGTAGAATTGTAATCCGTACAGACTAGGCTAAGCGAGCCTCAGGCCTTCCAAAAGCCGGTAATTCCCTACACCAATAAGTATGCATTGTGCACTAGTTGGCGGAAACGGTTACAAAGAATCGCCGTTGAGTTCTTATTTGCACGTGCTGCTGAATTGGTCATTGGAGCTGAAGCTGAGCGGAGAGCTCCAACAGCTTAGTTGTTCTGAGGATCCCACTTCACATTTTGGTCACTCCAGACGCTAGGTTAGTGCCGGAGTTTGAACGAAATAACTTGCAGGGAACACCATATCTGAATTATTTTCAAAAGTTGTCTCACCATCGTCACCCGGTTCTTGCTCGAAGTTGCACACCCAATAAAATATAGTTTCAGGTAGGACAACACCTCGGCACAGCTACTTGGAAAATCAGAGGTACGAGGGCCGAGGCATTGCCAGTTGCACAAACATAGACAAGCGCAATCGAAAAGTAAGGGGTGGGCTAGAACCGCGGATATTTTGTGCAATGACTGTCGAGCTACTTCGAGTATCTATGATCATTGCATACTTCCGTGCGACCGGCATGGCGACAGAAAATGGACGGAGAAAGCTTAGAGAGCGCAACCATATCCAACGGATTTCGGGACTGATCCCATCGGGCCTGTCCGCCAGGGGTCTCCGTTAATGCAGTTGTTGTTTTGGTATCAAGTTTTGGACAACTGTAGACGGCTAACCATGGGCACAGATGCACAGGTTAGCAGGAGCAGTTGAGAAGTGACCTGTATACTGCTTCGGTTTTCAAGAACATATCCGAAAGCGGCTAACACCCTACAGAAGAAACAATACCGCAGTAGATCAATCAAAAGGCAGTAAAACGTCTGAGTTGCGCTTCCCACACACTCAAACAAGCGCTCCCGGGGCTTAATTTCCCATAAAAGTTCTGAAAATATTTACAACTGAGTTCCCGTCGAGTACACGCAACGAACAAGAATGGGAATATCGACTGTCCAAAGACTCCAAAGAATGGGAATGAACGACAATAAGGACCATAATGAAGTCTCGCGTACCCAATAAAGCCTGATTTGAGGGATATAAAATAATGATCGCTCAGCTGCAACATCCTTTTGGTACATAGCTGCGTTGGCACCCGAAAGGAGCACGACGGTTTTCACTGCTAGGTTGACAAGGGAGACCTATGTGTGTGTAAGCCGTCTGTGGACAGCCCATGAGTTACAGTGAGCCACTTGCGAGCAAAAATCGGCGTTTTGTGCTGGCGATGATTGGGTAACTAATTTATAACAATAATAATAATAGCAATAATAACAATGGTTCAGCTGTAACACCCTTATGGTGCCTAGCTGCCACGCCACCCGAAGGAAGCGGGTAATTAAGGTTGTGTAGATGTTGACATCCTACTGGCAGTCAACTCAGAGCTTGGAAATTGCCCTCCTACCTGGTGTACGACGCTCGGCGGTTAATGTAACATGCTCTACCAAACACTAGGCTGTACTCAGCATAAACCGGAGACCACGGATTGCCTGAAGTGGGAAACTTACGTTGGATTGCGGACGCGTGTCAGGTGTTACTTGACATTTTATCGTTTCGCCATCCTGTGATGAAATGTGAAGAAAGGTGACCAGTCCTTACTAACAAAGGAAGGTTGCCCGTCTGTTTTACATATGTCAGAACTTTGGCGTTGGCCTCTTCAAGTTTTGCCACACGGTCATATAGACGCTGTATTTCACAACGTTGCTCATCAAAAGCACGTTTGAATGACAAGTAAGCGCCCTCGTTGGACATATCTTGGTTCTCTTGATATGTGCGCCTATATAACGAGCGGCATAGGGTAAAAGCCGACCGGCAACCACCGGCATTCAGCCCACGCCCAGTCTGGATGACAGGCGCCAGTGCATATCCCCAGCTGTCTGATTGGTTATTACAACCGGCTTCAAATGCAGAAACTGGTTCGGTTTTCTTTGGGCAGTCAGGGAGTCAAAGGCTCGTAGATTCATATCTTCAGGTAACTCATCTGGACTCAGCTTCGCGTGATTATTGAAAAGGGAGTTATGGGCTTTGGCAGCCACGTGGTATCGGCGGTCACCGAATATCTGAGATGCACCTGCGGTTGGATTTTACAGTAAAGGCCGATACAGACAACTATTCACCTGCCGTTTTAAAATATCCGTCCAATTCCTACTAACTTGTTCTTCCCTGAAATTCATGACTACGAATGGTGAGCCGAGACTTACTTCTCCGTGTAAGGGGAAACAGCTGACCGCTATATCCTATAGTGTGCAGAATATTCATGCAATTAGTGGGCGACTGTATATTAGTCATCCGGTGAGTCCTCGTTTGAAGACTGTGTAACTTGATGAACTGTTTAAGTACTCGTTAGTAATGTAGGTTCTTCTGAGGTAGGTGTTTTGTGGTAATTAAGGTTGTGTAGATGTTGACATCCTACTGGCAGTCAACTCAGAGCTTGGAAATTGCCCTCCTACCTGGTGTACGACGCTCGGCGGTTAATGTAACATGCTCTACCAAACACTAGGCTGTACTCAGCATAAACCGGAGACCACGGATTGCCTGAAGTGGGAAACTTACGTTGGATTGCGGACGCGTGTCAGGTGTTACTTGACATTTTATCGTTTCGCCATCCTGTGATGAAATGTGAAGAAAGGTGACCAGTCCTTACTAACAAAGGAAGGTTGCCCGTCTGTTTTACATATGTCAGAACTTTGGCGTTGGCCTCTTCAAGTTTTGCCACACGGTCATATAGACGCTGTATTTCACAACGTTGCTCATCAAAAGCACGTTTGAATGACAAGTAAGCGCCCTCGTTGGACATATCTTGGTTCTCTTGATATGTGCGCCTATATAACGAGCGGCATAGGGTAAAAGCCGACCGGCAACCACCGGCATTCAGCCCACGCCCAGTCTGGATGACAGGCGCCAGTGCATATCCCCAGCTGTCTGATTGGTTATTACAACCGGCTTCAAATGCAGAAACTGGTTCGGTTTTCTTTGGGCAGTCAGGGAGTCAAAGGCTCGTAGATTCATATCTTCAGGTAACTCATCTGGACTCAGCTTCGCGTGATTATTGAAAAGGGAGTTATGGGCTTTGGCAGCCACGTGGTATCGGCGGTCACCGAATATCTGAGATGCACCTGCGGTTGGATTTTACAGTAAAGGCCGATACAGACAACTATTCACCTGCCGTTTTAAAATATCCGTCCAATTCCTACTAACTTGTTCTTCCCTGAAATTCATGACTACGAATGGTGAGCCGAGACTTACTTCTCCGTGTAAGGGGAAACAGCTGACCGCTATATCCTATAGTGTGCAGAATATTCATGCAATTAGTGGGCGACTGTATATTAGTCATCCGGTGAGTCCTCGTTTGAAGACTGTGTAACTTGATGAACTGTTTAAGTACTCGTTAGTAATGTAGGTTCTTCTGAGGTAGGTGTTTTGTTTCGAAAGCAAGTTGGAAGACAGGTGAAGATTGAACATGTGTAATGGGCTTCCAACTGGTCGCCTAATTAAGCTATCTATTGTGCGAAATCTGTTCAGGAAACCTGTAGTAGGGTTAACACCTCATGAATGGTAGTGCAGTTGGGACCCCGCGATCTCCATCACATATATTTACGTTGCATCGGCACACATAAAAAAAGCGGCGTCCAAACGTTTCTACCATGTTGTTAGCGCAGATAAAACTGATGGAACTTGCAAATAGGTACTTATTTGTTCTTGGTTCTGCACCTTCCAGTTTTTAGTCATGAGTGCAACATTCCTTGGAGGCCCATATTTCACGGACACTGAGCAAACCTTTCAAAACCGCCGACTTGAGAGCAACTCGTATTTTTCGTCGTGCAATCTATTTTGCGAAGCGTCACCCATAATTTGATGCTACCTTACCTAAGATGCATTTTTCAAAGTTGTAAAGCTGATTAACATTTCACTGTAACGATTAAGTTCCTTCCCTGTGAAACACCTATCGGAAAAACTGTCGGAAAGCTCTGACTGCATACACCGCGAATAACTATGTTAAGCTTGAGCTACTGTGGATTATGATGAAAAGTTGTGCTTCATTTGTCAACTCAGTTATCCGTTTCACGTGAAGCTTGAAACAATCATGTGTGGCTCCTACGCTACCTGAACAATAGATCCTATTTGTAACCATAAAGCAATTTTGGTGCAAACGACGGCCAGCGTACGGTAATAATAAACAAGCCAGTCAAACTAAACATGTCACTGCAGCAACATGAGATTGGTTAGGTAAACAATGACCAATGTAAATCCACATGATATAAAGGGAACAGACGTGTACCGTTGTTAAAATTTCGCAAGGCAAGTCCACTTCCTCGAGAAGATTCTTTCAGCACAGCAACGGCAGTTTTATCGCAGGTTTGCGGTAAAATAACAAATATCTCGGTTGCCTTGCTAGCATTAGCCCGATAGAACAGTGAACGCACATCGTTCAAAATAGCTTGCGGAATTGTAGGACATAATAAACCCACTCCTAGAGAGTGATTGCTGTGCTGGCTGTTTTGTAGTGCCACGTTGTGATCTCACCTTTGGTGGGATCTTTTACTCTTATAGACTTTCACAAATGCTGCTGAGTTCAAGTTTGATGAGATGCCCTGAAGAGTAGACAGTCGGTTTACGGTCAACTCCAAAAGTTTATCGGTCAGTTTATGGTCTTTTAATTCAGCCACAAGAGGGATTAATCAGGACCATAAGCAACGAGTAGGGAGACTCTGTGACTTTACCCAGGGTCAGATCCTCCTACTCAGTATTCACTGTGGTCTGGGGGAGCAGGTGCCTTACGGAATCGGTTGAATGTGACCAGGTACCACTTACCTTACTGGTCTATTGTTTACGCATGCTAGCATTAAGTTCAGATTTTTCCTTGAAAGCACGGTGTTGAGGTACCCATTACTCAATCCACAACCGGGATACCTCCTCCTGTCACTCTGAAACAGCCAGTGATTTTGATGGCCTCTCAACCCAACCAGTCCTTTTGATTTTTGTCATAAAGAGGTTGGTTTTCGAAGCTTTCTTCCTAAAATTATGACAATCCATTTCCTGCAGCCATTGCTCATATGTATGACACTGAATTGGGGCTGACGGCCCGTGCAGCAAACATCAGCTGTTCCCTCCCATAGCCTACTACTTTTACTTTACTCGGGGAGAAGGAAGCAGTCACCGCATCGTGAGATTCGGCTCCTTTGAAATGACGGGGTTCAGCGATAAAAGCATTTTCGTCTTGGTCTTGGTACTTTTCAGCGGCTTCATCAGTTTTTTGTCCAGGAAAAAGCAGCATGTTCAGCCAGATATACGTAAAAACAGTCTATGGTGGTTTGGATAGGCGAACTTACTCGATATGGCTTAAAGTAGTCCATTTTTATGTACATACTCGGCCTAACCCCCCTTTCAACAATTACAATGACAGATACAGTGACTCAAAGCAGCGGTTTTGCAACTGGAAACAGATTGCTTACTTTTCCTTCTACAACTCCCAAAGAAAGCTCCGATATGCCATGAATCAGTGCACCTTGGCTTATAGCTGAGCACCACCGCGAGTGTTGCATCACTCTTTGTGTTACATTAACGCCGTTTTGAAATCAACTTTCCATTATTTTCCAACCTGGCCTACATTATGCTCCAGCCTCCAATGCCTAAACTGTGTTATGCTGCTTTTTTCTCTTAATCTGCTCACCCTTCAAAGTCTTGCAGCCCTCCGTTTACCGCATCTTTAGTTCATTTTTAGAGCGTTTCCGCAATCCTATGTTTGCCGGGGCAAGCGAGGGATTGCTCAGATTTGCCGCGTTTCAATTTTTTAAATGGCTAGACTCTTTTGAGTAGGATGTGGGTGTAGAAGTAGGCATTCGCGCAGCTTGTGGCATGTAAGGTTGAACGAGTTAGCTTGTGATAATTTAGGAACCAAAACTACAGGATTTTGTAACGTCCAAGTGAACTTTAGTTATTCATGGTAAACCTCATCCAGAAGGCCTGGACAAAACTAGCTCTTCCAGGAAAGAACGGATAAAGTAGGAGTACGGGTAGAAAAACAGCTCTGGTTAATCAGGAGCAAGCAAACATCGAGGAAGTTTATCATTCAGATGGTCCTGTTAGATGAATTCAGGCGCACTGGGAAGGATGGCCGTATGTGATAAAGATCAAAAAGTCTTTGTGGTGGTTAACAGTATATGTGGGTCGGGAGTCCAGGTGGCGACAGTAAGGCGAGATTAAACGGGATAATTTTAAAAGACGTAGCTGTATTTTTGTGCTTGGCTGACAATCAGTATCATGAGAAAAGTGACTGTTAGTATCAGTTGTGCTCTTGGGCGATTCCAGCCTCTAGATTATTCTCTCAAACTTTTGTACGTATGCCAGGTCAATCGGAGCTATATAAGGAACAGATATCGGCCTGTCAGCCAAACCAAAAAAGAGGTGGGTCAAATGGATTGGCCTTGGAAGACCATACTTGGATTGTTGGACTGGACGACCACGTCGCATAAAAATGATTTTTGATGGCGCATGCGTGACGCTGGCCAGACCTTGGTTTCCGGAACTATTCAAGACGATGTCCTGCCTTAAGCAGAGGGACAAACCACCGATAAAAGTGGTTTGGCAAACATGGTGAAAGTCTGGATAGACCGGCCCCCTGGACAACTTCCTAATAAGAGCGCATCTCACAGTGACACTGATTGGTAATCCTACCTGTTGAGGCGCAGATTACCACCGGCGAATTCTGCAGCAAACAATGGTTTAAAGAGTGTCAACAACTTGCGGTCGCTGACCGCACCACACGTTTCTTTATAGTTGGCTGTGTTGGCGTCAGGAGTGAAATTGTTTGAAATAAAGGGTGAAAACCATTTCGGGGTTATTTTGAACTAAGGCGTAATTGCTGAGAATTTAGAATTGCGCAGGATTATGTCATCCTGGGAATGGCTCGAAACAACAAATAACACCAATTAAAAGCCAGTTATCCCCAAATTCCAGGCAGTTTCGATAGAGGGAAACAGACATGCCTAGAGGGACAGGCAGGATGCCTGCCGTCAAGTTCTTGTGGGCTTTGGTCTCTTAGGGCAGAAATCGAGCAATGTAACGTGAGGGGACAAGTCTTCCCAGCCGGTGATGCTGACTGTTACTGCGGGTGCCTACTTGTTAGATAAAAAGGTGTGCAACTGTATGAAGACATCGCGACTTAGGGTTAAACGTGAATCACTTACAGTGGGCGATATTTGCATGTAGCAAAGCAGCATAATAATCCGTGAAACGCACCAGAGCACACATTGTGCTTTTGGACGCAAAACACGATGGCGTGTCACTCCTGTAACTTAATTTTTCCTCGTGTCTACCGCTCGACTGGATGGATGCTGAGTCATCCGTCTTGTGCACCGAGAGCGTCACTACAGGCACCTTCATTGTATTTAAAAAACGGCTAGATCACCAAGATGCCTAATGAATTATCTACATTGGAGCTGCGTCGGTCACAGCAGAGGGCTAAACAACCCTATTTGATGCACACGAGTAACACGCGGCGGGGGGTCCACTTAGCATACTCAACGAGCAGACGAGCACCTATCCGTTTCGACTGGGAATAGTAAAATGGCCACATTGTGCGAGTTGAAAATTTGAATTTTATTGGTCTTTTTGATCAGTACAAATTTACTGCCGGAAAGCGTATGGTCTTCCTTGCGCGCAGTGTTCACTGCGCTACTGACGTCCTGAAACGAGAGGAGGTGAGGTTACCCAACTAGTACTATAAGGTAGGCGACTGACAAACTGGGAGCAAAGCCTATTCTATAAAATGTGCACATTAGTGACAAATATCTCTTAAAGGCTTGTTTACACAAAGCTACCTCCAACAGCTAGTTCGTATTGTGTTATTTATGGTGGCCCGGTTCCTACTGACTATTAGGCCTCAAGAAACGGGAGAATTATCCCAAGTGTATGATGTGTCACCAAAGGATGAACATTGAGGAACCGATATGACTTACATGACCCACACAAAAGTATCGTCGTCTCTTTCCTATAACTGGCGTTCCACAGCATGAGTATTAGTATAGTGCTGTCGGTTGGCTCCTCCCTGGAGTGAAAAATGCGGACGCACACAGACTCAAAAGACACTATGCTGGAAATATGTGATTCGGTCCAAGTCAACAAAATTAAGTGTCTTCTTTATGGAGTGTTCAGCAAGAACACCTATGCGCTTTCTCGACTAGCCGGGTGCTAGACACCATAAATAAATTAATCATATATGCACTTAGCTTTGGAACAAACCCAAAGAACATCACCGCATTGCGGGTAAGCTTCAACATCTCCACAGTCGGCATGATATAATATAACACCAGCGGTCACTGCTGATATTCGGCCAGTAACAAAGCACACAAAAGCCCAAGTCTGTGTCCCTAGACCACCACCTGGGTTCAAGTTCAGTATCCTCAATGGCCGATGACAGGTCGTTAGTCGCAGACGTCGGGCCTTGGCGCGGCAGGATTTGACTTTGAAAGGTCAACTGCCTAATGAGAGCTTTGGTCCTCCTGGGTTCCAGCGTCCGAAGATTACCCATCATACAGTTCATTTGTTTACGCAGGCCATCGAAATTCGACTGCAGTGGCTCGGGAGCAAGTGTAAGGAATGCTGGAGAAGCAACCTAAGAAATCATCTATGGAGAATGTTTCCTATCGCTTGAAACCGGCTGGCCTCTGAATACGGAAAACAAACGGATGCAGTGGAGCTACACTGCCTGGCAGAAGGGGCATGCGCATTTACCAGCACAGGTGTCAGCCGCCTGGGTATTTTCATTATGAACTTTGAATATTTTCACGTAGACTGACATCGCCATGCTTGTTGTAAAACTATGATAGCGCAGCGTTGAGGCTTGCGGTCTCAGGTGTCTCAAAACCAGAAACCTCGCATACGTATCCACTCAAAAGACAGCGTTCAGAACGCAGGGGTTGCTCCCCAGGATTGTCCGTCAGCCACAGTGGTATGACGTACGCGTCTCATATTCCCAAATAAACCGCTCAGCGTGCCAGGACAACTTCTGTATGGCGTGTGCCAGTCTGAGTGACGCCCTTTAGCGTCTTCCAAACGATTGTTGGTCACGTTGCCAAAATGGACCATCCCAAATCGTGTGTGTATAGCCCATTTGTGGATGGTGTACAACCAGTGAGCCGCAAGGACAGAGACAAAGCGTAGTTTTTGCGGTGCAACAGTCGCAGATCTTGCAGGAATCTGTGGGCTAGTGCTATGATAAAAAACCTACTGTACACCATTGTCTGGATAAACCTTAAGATAGAAAATGTGTCGGCTGTTTGCAGAGAGTGTCTGTGACCAAACATACATGGATGTTATGTGATAGATAGATTTTTGAAGATGGATGTAGCATAATATGCCATCGCGGCCCGCATTTGCGCTACCATTTTCTCCACAACAAAAGTCTTCACGGAATGCTGTTACCAAACATATTCCTGAACAAGCCTAACAGTTTGCGCTTGGGAACAAACCGTTCGCACTCTACAAAGGAATACATAACCGGATGTCCGGTATCCATGGCACTTGTGATAGGAAAGCGTAGAGCTTATAGTTAGAAGCCAGACATGCATTGCCAAAATGCATTGCAAAGACCCACCAAAACTTGTTTGTCTCCTGTGTTCCACCAACATTTACTACATCCGGGGGGCGTCGGAAATGCGCTATCCGCTGCTGTCTGGCAAAGCACATGTGACTAAAATGGCCTCCTGACTCGTGAAGCTTTGTTAGGAACAAAGGCCTTATTGTCTGCCAACTATCCGTCACTTACTCAACAGAGATGGCGGCGTTCCATAGTTTATCTGGGCTCTACAGTTACTCGACTCCTCTTCTGTTAGCATTCAATCTACCAAAAGTCAGTCGGACTTAAACTGGAGGACCTTATAATTGTTCTAGATAATCAGAGGTGACTATGAGTTGGTCTTCGTGTCTCCTTAGACAGGAACGAAGTGGAGAGCCGGTGCTTTGTGTACTGTTTGTTGTCAAAAATGCGCTCAATTTGCTAGCCTCTTCGGATCCCTCAAATTTTCGTTGGCTTCTTCGAACGCCTGATGCATTGGTAGTGCACCCAGTTGTAACACGAAACAGCGTTTGTTTTGATTGTGCGCTGCACGGATACATGCCATATAGTTATCCTTCATGCTCCATTTAACGCCTTCTCAGGTGTAATGAAGGATGAAAACCACACAGTAACAAAGTTCTTAACAGACACCCCGGCACAGTATCTAAAACAAAGTGATCATTAGGCGCACACCCTAAATTCTTCTGAAGCCTTTGTTTGAACGGCGGAAACATTAACAGGGAGTTTTGACATTTACTGGTATACCTTTGAACCTTTAAAGCCTTTTTACTTTGCCGCAGTTTTTTTAGACCTCGTTTAAGCGTACTCGTGATTCACTACTGGCGCGGGATTCATACTTTATTAGCTGTCAGTGGTTTATCATGGTGACTCCATAGGGGTGTTTGAGATGTTTTTTGCACATAACCGAATGCTGAAGATCACAAAAGGGTCGGTTTACAAACGCAAGCAGGGGAGCTTATAATCGTTTTCCAGAAAGGAGCCCTCAGTTGTTGACACTTCTACTGAGGCTAAATCATCAGCAGCAGCACAAAACCATTGCTGAACACTGATGCCTCGCTAGCGTAAAACCAAGGTATATTGAAGGCCTTACGGTGAAGAAATGAATAAAGGCGGACGGGGAAGGAAGTTAATGCCACCCAATTACACTCATTCCGAGGCGCCTATGCCGCTGCCCACATGCTCACTACGGGCCTTTCTCAAAAATGGACACTATCATCGATGCCCCAGCTTGCCTAAGACGGTCTCTTTTTACAAAACGCAGGCAACCAGACCAGACAAGCGCTGATCGAGGATTTCAACCCCGTCTTTGAACAATGTGAGCGGGAGGGCATTCGTGACAGAAGCTCGGTGGTGCTTGAAAATAAAACATGCAGACGCAAACCTCCGAGGCCACAGGAGGCTCCAAGTTCACCATCCAGCGCTGCGTCAGCTGCGGGCCCCGGATATATGGCAGGTTTTGGCCATGATAGCTGTTCAAAGTATTTGACCCACCAGACGAGACGCTGCTTTTTATTCGAGGTGGTCGACCGCTTCTGATCATTGATGCTTTCCCTCGTAGGAGGTTCCCGGGGACCGGTCTCACGGATCACCTGGAATAATACTTGAGCATTATCGGCGTCCTGGGTTTCTTCCATTTTCTTGGCATTCTGAGTCCATCAGACCTCATCGTCGGTCCGCACGCTCAGTTTCGCTCGAAGTCTGATAATTTTGCTCGTCAAGTTTTGATGGGGACTTGCCTGGATAATTCTCCAAGATTTAGGCCATACTACTGTTCGGTCTGATACCCAGTACATGAGTAGGCTTGGTAGCACCGTACGACAAGCAAAACTCTCAGCAGCGTGCAAGGAGATGGGGATATCGTCCGAGTATAAATTCACGATGGGGTTGAATACAGGATGGTTATAAGTTATGATGAGGACGACGGAGCCGTTTTTCCTAATAATAATAATAATAATAATAATATTTATTCCCAAATTGTGGGTGGCATGTCGCCAGGCATGATCATAAGGTTACAGTCAGAGTAAAAGTATGACTGGCGGAGACTGTGGGTACAGGGTGTTTCGGGAAAAGGGACAGCATCATAGGCGGCGGGCTTTATTCGACGCAGACCTGGTCACCACTAAACCGGCAGGAGCATGGAAGCTCTTTTTTGAGGAGAACACCGAACAAGATCAAATCGTGAGGATTTGAAGGTGGCGGGCAAACACAAAACGAGGGAGGTCAAAACAAGAGGCTCCCCGCTTGACGCATGACGAGAGAAGTGTAAACTGCGGAAAATGAGAAACCAGAACGTCAGAACTGAAGCAGCACAGTTGGTATCATCCAGCCGGTCAAACTGAACAAAAGCCTAAAACAATCGCTGAGGCCTTGTGGCCTTGGACTGTTGGGCTCATGGCTAGGGTGAATCTCAGAACCATAAAGTACAGTGAAACTGTAGAGACTCACTGGTGTCGCTGTTGTTGGGTTGGGCATAATAATTCCTTGAAAGAGTGAGATGGCGACAACACACGAGCCAGAACGCGAGCTGTATAGAAAATCGTTGATTTGTTGTGGGGAACACAGACTGAAAGTCCACGGAAATGGGTGCATTCGAACGACAGGTCCAGCAGTTTGAAATGAACATAGCATGGAGGCAGCTGGGGCTAAGTGAGGAGCCTATTCGCGTTCGCAATTAACGGAACGAGTGGGCGAAAGCGTACAAGATATCAACTTCATAGAGCAGACGGGAGTAAAATTGGGATTTAACCCTAAAAATAAGCGGATCTGACACCAAGTACTTGCCCACTTACTGGATCTTCCCTGGCGCTACATCCATGGATGCACATTTGAAGACGACTTAGGACCTTGAATCCTAGGGCTGAAGTGTATGCCGCCGGATTTTCAGCTTTTTTAGCTTTGGTTTTACTGCGTCCAATAATGCGTGTCATGCTGTCAAATCAGTGGTGTACACACGGCTCCCTCGTTATCTCCAACGAGACGAACCAAGCAAGTAGTAAATTTACCCTTACAACAGCAAGACTTCAGCTTCAGCGTGGACACCGATCGAGTATTGTGGACAACAGGACTTATTAAGCACCTGGTGAGTTAGCGTCGCACATACACACGAACCTTGCAGTAACCATAAGTAGCCAAAGTGACATCGAGTACAGTGATGACTATCACGAGCTGTCGTTGGCCGTTAGATTAGGCTATCATGCATGGTTGAGGCATCATTTTTATTGCTTCTTATAGATACCGCACTGGTGTTTGCTATAAGTAGCAAAGGTAAGCGACAACGAATACAATTATGAGTAGGATAGACCATCGCTGGTCATTGGATTGGGTTACTGCGCATAGCTGAGGCCTCGCAATCAGCGCCGAACATAGTCACGTGCCAAGCATTTAGACAATTGGCCGATAAAGATGACAGTCCTTCTATTATCATAATGACCGGCAATGGTTGGCCTAAATTCCCACCAGTGTAGTTTGGCCTCATGACGTATTTTAACACAGAAGAATGCTCATTTTCAATGGGGGAGATGATGTTGTGTTGGAACTTAACATGCAGTTGTTCCATAGCGCTGCACTTTCTGTTGACGTATCAAAGGGTGGTGATCATCCGTAGAGGTGCACACTATCATCAGTACTGCACAGTGTATCAACTTCTATTTCATCACTATACTGAAGGGAATGAGAGCTTCCCAAAAACGGTGTTGTGCGGAATTCCTCTGAACAAATTGACGTAACTTGTTACGTTTGTGGGGTTGCACGCATCCAAACGTTACTCCGCTATTCTTCTGTTTGAAATTTGCGATCGGTATTCTGTAGATGATGTCTCGTTTGTACAGAACACGACAGAATGCTACAATATCCCAAAGTTTGATTTTGTGCTTTATCTCGTAAACCGGTAGCGAAATGCAAATCGATAGCGATCGATGACCTTGAAATTTTGCTCAGTTAAACAAAATGCTATCAGAACCGTATCATGAAATCGTGCAAACAGATTATAATAACTTCCCGCAACAGTCGCAACTTCGAAAATCCCACGGTTTTGCACAAAGTAATTAAATAACTTCCCGCAAAAGTCGCAACTTTGAAAATCCCACGGTTTTGCACAAAGTAATTTGGGTTTACTTCCAGTAAGCGGCCTGAAACAATAGCACTGCTGCTTTAAAGTTGGAGGCGCCCAAACTTAGGAAGGGAAATTAATTAAAAGACATTCCAACAAAATGAAGGCGGACAATGATGATTTTCGGCCTGGGCAACATGTTTAAGTAAATTTTTTGTTCCTTCCACAAAGGCTTTGGAGATGCGGGTATCTGCCTGCTAAGAGTCAGCGAACCGGAGTACCTGAGTTCCATATTTTCATAGTATATGGACAACAATCTTTGCAGTTATATGCCTCCGACTGTTAGAACAGATCTCTTTAGGGCTACAGTATTCTTGTGCAAAGTTTGGATTGCGGGGAACAGTTCAACACCACATCGAGAATGCAGGCCAACTCAACCCGGTTGGCAAAGCTCTAAGTGCTGATGTATTAGCAAAGACCAGAAAATATGGCTTCTCAGCCGACCAAGTAGCTGGAGCTTCTAGCATTCTGCTGCACGCTATGGCCGCCAATTCATGGAGGCGTCCAACAGTTGTTTCTACAACACCATTTTTACCCTAATCATGATTCTCTCAACATCGCAATACATTTCGGTTCGCAACGGGAGACAGTTATGCGACCGTTTTGAAGTAATTGCACAAACGCCCGATGAATGCATCCAAAAACGTGAAGCTAGTGTTTATCTGCGCTGGTCCTAGTGATGTGCCAACAATAGCTGGATTCTGAAGTTGCCATCCGAATGGAAGATGGAGAAAGCATCTTTCAGGTCCTACCCCAGTAGAGTCTGAAAAGCCGCAAAAATGATAATCTAGAGCATGAAAAGGAGACCATCATGCTGGTCTGCATTCCTAAGGTGTCACTGTGCATAGAGCAACAGGACAGAATATTTCTGAAGTAACAATGAGGAGCTATTTCCGGTGTAGCTCCTAACCAAGTGATTCCTACTGTCACCGCTATAGGGTTCCTCAGAATTTCTTGCGCCTAGGCGCGCAAACCCGAATCGAGCCACAGTAGTAAAAGTCACTAATTTTTAGCGTGAAACAAGGGATATGGCATTTCAGTGGTGGCCAAGACAACAATCACAAAAGATTTTTTAAACACAAACAGGTACGAACTTTTGAGTAATCAGCAAGATTGCTGTGCCTAAACCGTGTTGCACCACGGACTCTAGATGGGCAATGAGTTACTAAAGCGAAAAAATACATACAGTTTGCTGTAAGGATTGGATTTAGAGGAGAAAATAGCAAAAATAGCATGAATATGCGTAACAGAAGATGAAAGGGTTAACCTACTGCAGCTAACATGGTGAATGCAGCCTGTAGGCAGGATGAACTGCTATTGGAAGAACTACCGGTGCAATTAGAGAATGCGTTTTTGAGATCAAGACAGGAGCATACTGTTTCAGTGAAGTCACTTCTGAGAACAAATGAATTACCAATCAGTTTCTTCTTGGTTTTGCTTCACACTTGAGTAAACATTGGATGCAGTTATAATAGTGTCGAAGCAATTTCACCACCCATTTGCTATCAAGGAAGAAAAAGAATAAGTGGAAGCGTTAGCCACCGAGTATAACAAAATCGGAGTTTCACCCCGGTCAGTTGCCGGTGGCAGAAAACGCTTACACAACCGCCTTCGTCACTCCATTTTGCTGCGTAACCACAAATTTGCGCCAAGTTTCGAAGAGCAAATTTTGAGCGCTTAAGTCCAAACGAGCTTGAAGCTTACGATAATTGCGTTAGAAGGCGACCTCCCGGTGCACACCAATCCCGAGTACGCATGGTGTTGCTTCTGGGTCATTAGCAAGGGAAAGGTATCCTAGTAAGCCAGACCTTCTGGTGCCTGAGCTTAACTACATGTGTCATATCCGTTTAAGCTACTGGTTTTGCTAGACGATTAAAGGTTGCAAGCGGCCAATCATTACAGTTTAATTTAGAGTTTTCACTTCCATCTCGGGCCTTGTGGGTCTTAGGGGATATCTACGACATTATAACAAGGAGTAGGAAAGGGTCAAACACACTTGCATGCGATATCCACAAAAGGAACAAATTCACTTCAAAGCGAAAGTCCATCATGTCTAACGGCATGGTGCATCTTTCTGAATTTTATAAGCCTTTTTACGCTACGACTGCTGTGGTATAGTCGGTGAAGCATCTGTTTCAACATTGATGTTGCTGTCTTTAATGATGATGATGAAGAGGATAAAGACGATGATGATGATGTTGATGGTATAGGCTGCTATAAATTAGATACAGAGAAACAATAAGCTGGTGATGGTCGAGCGCTAAACAGAGCGGAATGGAAATACCCATTACTGGAGAAGGGCGTCTTGGACGTGTTACAAATCATCAAACATTTAAGGCAACATAAGGAAGATAAAAGATCTGTCTGTAGGGATTACTACCAATTTTTACAAATGACGTGCACAGAAGGTTCGCCATTAAGAGTTTGGAGTTTCCTACTCACGACTTCGAAGTGCAATAGGTTTTCATCATAGTGGTGTTACTAAGGATGCTTTTTCAGAAGCGAAAACAACGAACAAGTGCTTGATAGACATCAAATAACACCTGTGAGGCGTCATCGGAGATTTGAACGCAAATTTTCCTTCCACATGTTGGAATGGTGGGAGTCAAAGGAAGTGAATTGCTCTGGAAAGGTTATATAATGTGTCAGTAGCAAATAGTATCGTTCCCTATAAAACTTGGCTTGTCAGTATATGTGTATACTCCAAAAGTTAATGAATCCCGCTTACCGCGAGAAGTGATGAGTTACTGAACGAAATTGGAGTCCATAACCACTGATCCCATCACTACCGATGTGGACTGAACCGTTTTTCACGGTACTCTGCATTGGTTCAACTTGGGGTTACCTGCAAAGATACTTTCTTTTGGTATCGCCAGTCCTTGTGTTCTACTATTGGCGCCAGTGTATAGTGGTCATGGTTGGTTTAGTTGCAGTGTTTTTCCCTCATAGCTTCCCAGAAGTCACCCGAGATTTTTGCGGTAACCATTGACAGACGACCCTCAACATAATCTGATAAAACACGTAAGCCGACTGGTCTGCTACCAAGCTATGCAACTGAATGATCTGCGAATAAAGTTTATCGTCTTTTCATCTTGGACGACTTCAAATGAAGTACCGCAACTTGGCCACAATTTGCTGTTGGAGTCATCCACTGAAACCCATTCAAAAGTAGCCTTCTTATTGTCTTATGGGTTCATCAAAACAAGTTGGACCTTCTTTATCAGTATTACAGTTTCTTGCGCTATATGACCGTTTAGTATCTTGATGGGATTACTATTCAGCAGCTACAGTAGAAGCATACTTGCAATTTGTAATGCACTACTCATAAGGTTGCTGAAAATTCTTCGACAGCCCACGACCTGTTTCGCCCTTCATGGGCTCATCAGGTAGGCGCAGTCCCCGAGTTTCCGTCAATCTTATGTTCTACTCAAAACCAAATCGCACGAACTTGGCGAACTACATTCATTTGCAAACGAATACTGTTTTGCGAGAGACTCACCTGGAACCCAGTTGAATCTCTCGTTTGATGTTTCCAGGCAACTGAATGTGCTACACCAGGATGCGTCATGTTTCAGTTGCTACGATATTCGAGGTATCGCGATGCATGTCTATTCGTAATGCAGGTGAGTCTGTCACACAACCAAGTGATTTTGCATAGGAGTGTATTTCGCTACACTTGTAATTGTTTGAGTTGCCCTGCATTATTGAATGCAGTTTCCATGAGCGAAATTAAATAATGATAAAATGCATCTAGTTGCAAGTGAGTTTGCTGTAAAGTAACAACTCCAAAAGAATTCCAGCTCAGTCGCTCGTTAACTATGGTTCTTAGGACCTATCAGGTAGGCGTAATCGTCGAGTTTATCAGCCGTAATTTCCACTGGAACACCACTTTACAGGCAGGTGAGTTGTATGCTTATTTACATCGGAGGCTCATGTTAATGGAGGCTCAGTTGAATCACAGGTCGAGCTCTGTTAACATCAAACTTCCCTGCAAATGGGTGTAGTTCGTCATTTGCATACGCTTTCAAGTAAAGTCAAGATCGATGTAATCTCGGCGACAGCAACTATTTGGTAAGTCACAAGTAGGGTGAAGCTAGCGGTGGGTTGTTGACGATTTTTCGGCAACCTTAGAGGTGCCTTCGAATTCAGCAGCGAAAGTCCCTTCAACCACGGCACTATTGTTGTTTGTATTCAAACGTGGTTACTTGCATTTACAGTGCACCTTCTATATTTTTATAGATAACTACAATGTTATCAATGTGTTTCTTGGATGACCCTAGAATCCCGAAGACTATTTGAGAGACCCTTGCCCTCTTATCGTTCTTGCATAATGAAGTTTCAGTCTTCTCTCAAATAACTTATGGTTCATTGTGTGTATGTATACGCACATCTACGTATACACATCTATACATATATGGCAATATGTGAAATTTTTACATGCTTCATGTATTATCGTGTATTTTGCCAGTAAGATCTCTTCCAGCTAAAATAACTGTGATTTCAATGTAATTACTACGCCAGCGTTTTTTCATGAATATTGTTCTTCCCAATTTGCCCGATCGTAATAGGATTCAGCTGAAACGCTTGCATGAGTACAACTAATGTATAGTAAACAAAATAAGGTTCGAAAATTTAATAACCCAGGTACTGGCAGTTTGGTGTGTAGTTGTTCATCCACGTAAACGCGTAACTCCATGTGACTCGGTCCTGCGGAAATCCAATCGTGAATTTCGATGGCCACCCTAGGGAACAGGTTTACTTGCAAAATCTAAAACTCGCATCTTGATAATTAAGCTCAATGTACCCCTACTGTAATCCTCTAATTCCGAAACAAGCAGAAAGGAGGTATTACTCTGCCAGTATTTGAATCAGGTGTGTCCTGTATTTCTTGACGACTAAAACTCAAACTGCATTCCACTCAGGTGTAAAAAATGCTGTCTTTTAAAGATGAGAAATGCCCCGAAAATCACTTTACGAAACCTAGAAAGACATTACTCATAAGGTTGCTGAAAATTCTTCGACAGCCTACGACCGGTTTCGCCCTTCTTGGGGCTAATCAGGTAGGCGCAGTCTTCGAGTTTCCGTCAACCTTATGTTCTACGTGAACCCAAATTGGACTGATTTCGAGAAATACACTCATTTGCAAATCAATTTGGAACCATCAAAAACGGGAGATTCAGCTGGGTTCCAAGTGAGTCTCTCGAAAAAACCAAGTTGATTTGCAAATGAGTGTATTTCTCGAAATCAGTCCAATTTGGGTTCACGTAGAACATAAGGTTGACGGAAACTCGAAGACTGCGCCTACCTGATTAGCCCCAAGAAGGGCGAAACCGGTCGTAGGCTGTCGAAGAATTTTCAGCAACCTTATGAGTAATTGACCAGTACAACCATGCTTTGTTTTTGCTTTGATTATAGGATACCAATGTTCCGCTCACTCTTTTGCCATGTTTTCAGGGTCCCGTTCGTTGCATGCGATGCCGAGCCTACATGAATCCGTTTGCAAGTTTTATTGATGGTGGCCGACGTTTCCAATGCTCATTGTGCGGTGGTGTCACGGAAGTACCAGTTAACTACTTCGCCCACTTGGATCATACCGGGCGCCGGACCGATACTTACCACCGACCGGAACTGTGTTTGGGCAGTTACGAGCTTACGGCCACAGCGGAATATTGCAAGAACAACGAACTACCGTCACCACCGGCTTTTCTCTTCTTGCTGGATTCTATTCTTTGATCAACTGCCTCTAAATAACACCAAAATTGAACCATGGGATAGCTTGCATCGTTTTTCCAAGTTATACCGTGTGTCTCGGGAAAAATCTTTCTTTTGCAACAAGCTAAGTGGCGGAAAACCTAAGTTTGTTTGTAGATTTATCTAGACGAACTTCTTCCTTATTGAAATAGCCATCATATCAAACGTTGACTCCACATTTTGGGTATGGTTTCTAGGTATTGCACTGTAACTTCCGGGACGCACCTCAAGTTAATCGACCTCAATGATGCCTTCTGAAGTCTTATCGTAATATTTTCCACCGAACGTAAGTGTCAAGCGTGGATCCACTATTCTGAGAACAAATTAATGTCACGGTGTTTTACTTGTGCAATCTACGGGTGTCCGAAATTTTAGTGGAAGTCATCTTTTCAGAATCCTCATCGAAACGCGAGGGAGCCTACTTGGCTGCAAAAATCTGACCCAGTGTAATTCTTTCAAACATACAAGATGAAATTGAATATCCAGTGCGATCCCTTACTTTCGGTAGCATAAGATTACTCCTTAGCATAATGTGCAGCAAGTAAACTGCCTGGAGCTTTTTTCGCGAAAATATATAATGAAGCGTTTTTCTTCTAATATACATTCAGTCCACATGCCATTCAACTCATAAATTGAGTGCTTCTATTTCCGATGACAACGCTTACCTGATGTGACTCAAAAGGGAAGAAACGTGCAATGTACTTTGAACACTCGCCCAATTGTGCTTGCAACAATGGGAGGGGTTTAGGCTGGACGAAACATTGGTACTTGTTTCAGCAAATACAAGACGAGTGTGAAAGAGGTCAGGGGATCTTGTGCATACAAAGTCATCTAATGGCACGTTAAAACTAATGCAATATTTAGCTCCCATGAACAAACAGAGCCCAAGAAATGCGAGGAAGCTTCTTTGGGACAGAGAAGACGAAATTGAATCTACGAAAACTAACTATCCAAATCCGACCAGAGTTGGAAACCGTCAGTAGAAAAGCAAGTGCATTTCCAGAGTGGTAAAAAGCAACTTGATTTTGTTAGAACTGACAAACAAACGCTGTGCAGTGACCAAACAAATCAGAAGGCTTATTTGAAGTCCCGAAAGACAACAAAGAACTGACCAGTTGCATTTATCGAGAAGAATCCCAGCAACTGAGCAAAGCGATCAAATTTTCAAAATCATCAGAGCAAACATATAAAGTCCCGATGGCTTTTACTTTTATTTGCAGAGTAATGGTGGAGTGAAAAGGCCTCATAATTCTTAGTAGAGTTATCACCCTGTCACCAAATCCAATCTACGTAGAAAAGCCGAGAAGCACTCTGCAGCTGTTTCATCCTTTTTGGGAATCCTCACCAGTGCGCATCTCACGAAACTCAGAAAGCTTCAAACTCATGACCTTTTGGCCAGCGTTTGGAAATCACTAGCTGATGATTCCAAACAAGGCTGAAATATGTGTATAGCGCTTATCGTTATTTCAGCACAGATCGTCTTTACTGACAAGATGAAACATCTATTTACAATGTTTGCAAAGTTGCGATCGCCCATCAGCTTTAAACTCCTGGTCACTAAAGAAGCCTAAAGATGCAGCAGAACAAACATTGTATTCAAAAACGATATGTAAATCAGCTAAGACTCAAATGGTCAGTCAGTCATGTAATCCAATCATGTGGCTCCAGCCCCTCATGTTGATTTTCGCCAACAACGAGTTGATCTCTGACAACGGCATATTGTTCTGAATGAGAAGGCCTTATTTTTTTACTATGTGTACGAGAAGATGACCAAGTTTTATGAAAAAAGTGTTCTTTACTTGATTTATGTTGGTCAGAACAAGCCTTTTTTAAAGGAACCATAGAATAACGCGATGGTTTAGTAAACTCTGTGTGGACCAAGTTGGTAATAAAACCTGCTGCGTCTTACAACAAAAATATTAGTCAGTGGAAATCGGCCTGATCACAAAAATGAAGAAGGAAGCACCACAAATAGAAGCGCGTGGACAGTGCCATCTTAAGTGGCACAAAAGACTTGTGATCAAGCTGTTAGGCTTGATAAAACACTTATCAATAAAAGAGATTTCTCCTTCTCCCTTATTATCACCGTATCAGAACTGGACTCGAATTCTGAAGCTTATTGGCGCAATATGAGATACCCACATGAGAGATTACTTCTGCTAATGCCTAGGATTATTCGTTTATAAAAGGGTCCTTTTTTCGTTGCTCACTGGATGTGTTTCGATAAACTGAGATTATCTGTTGTCAATGTGTTGAAATATGTGTAGCTCGGGTGTGTTTACTGGTGGTTGTTATGTTCGCCGAGCTTGGCAATTGGCTTACAAACGCTTCGTTCCCATTCGAGGAGACATCGTCAGTTCGCAGTTGAGTAGGGGGAAAACGTTTGCAAGCCAATTGCGAAGCTCGGCGAACAGATCAGCGAACGTCTGATCAACCACCAGTAAGATCATCTATGTGAAAATTCTGCCACACATAGTTAACGATTGTTGTTGCTTGTCTGTCCGTTCTAAGATGCCACCAGTCACACAGTTTCTTGGTGAGTATTTACTTGCCACCACAAGTATACAACATTTTTTGATATTTTGCAGCAGCCATCACTACGGCACCCAAAGGTTAAAGCTAGCAATTTGCTTGTGTCAACTACACACATTTTTTGATATTTTACAGCAGCTATCACCACGGCATCCAAAGGTCAAAGCTAGCAATTTGCTTGTGTCAACTACACTCATCCACTAAGTTTTCCAGTAAAATCACCATGCTTTTCGTAAGGAAGATTTGCTCACAGCTCTCCAGAATGCACGCCTTAGATTTAAACAAACGACAGTTTTCCATCATAATCGTGAATTGTTTCAGTTACGGGTATCCTTCCTAAGCTTGCGATTTTTCTTCAGACGCTCCATTAAATTAGGTTTCCCCTAAACCAGTGGATCATCCGCTACCAAAGACCACGTTTACAACACAATGCACCACTCATTGTTTTTGGGTCTGCATACGTCTTCCTCCGCAACCTCGTTTGCGTTTCGACTGTCCCAGGATGGGAAACGATGGTCTACAATCCACTCTTGAGGAAGCTGGCCAAGTGCAGTAAGAAAAAAAGATATACGATGCATTTCGTCTCAAGATTGTTCATCCTTGGGTTGACGATCGTCTTCCAGGCCTCTGTTGAGTGCCAAATTTTAAACTTACTCGAAGGATTTTCCAGTAGCGGTGGTTTCTTGTACTGTTAGAGTCGTTTTTTGGTTAACCTCACACTCATCCAAAGTCAATGGTCCAACAAGAGGAGTTGGTTTTGCACCAGACTGCATTCACTTGCAGTAGTATTTGCTCTTCGAAGGATTTTGGTGTTCGCAACTCGGTCTGTCCATTAAATTTGAATTACTCTGCATGGATAGCCTGGATCTGTGAAGTACACAAACATGTCCGGATAGTTTCCAAGTTTCACTCCCGTAAAGCAAAGAGGATCGCTCCAAAACCCGATATACCGCAACCGTGGTGTGTCAGCATATGTTTCACACATGTTTCTCGAGGCAAACAAGTACTGCATTGACTGTCATCTCATGTACAAACGTTTGTACTGTGGACATTGAGCTGCTAGGATAAATGAAGTCCGCAGCTATGCTGATATGCTTTGTTAAACAGTCTAATACATGTAATGAGTTAGCCGGGTGCGTATGAGACAAACGAATGACCGGATGCGTGGAGGGACGATAAACACTGCAAGCTATCAAGCAGCAGAAAGATGGTCGTACAAAAAGGATGATTAGGATAATTGCCCTGAGAAGACTAGCGAAATGACAGTTCGAGCGTGATTTTTCACGCATTGCTTAACCCGGCGAAGCTCATCAATAGAATAGCTGTGTGATTTTCTGACGACATAATGGTTGGATTGCCCAAGGTTAGGGCGATTACCCAGGAAGCTTTACACAACCGGTTTCATTCTTGTCTCCATCATTCACTACTTCGTTTGTAGGCTGGAAACCTAGGCTCCCTAAAGTCTGTTCCACTCAAAGTTTTCCATCCTGTTAGTGTGACGACTCACTCATCGGTCTCTGGATTTTGTGATCTTCGAAAAAATAGACTTTAAACTAATGATTTTCTTTGTGTGATAAGATTTAGCAAGCGGTTCACATGATTATGCCAACTCGCCGCAAACTGAAGAAATCTAATCGGCCCGTAGTCTCTTCTGACAGTTAGCAACTAAGCTTAAAAAGCAAGTTTAAATTGAAATTGAGCGCGACTATATACCCTCGGGTGGATATCGATTAATCATGAGATTTCGATAGGAGGACTTGGAGCCTTGATTCTCACGCGTATAAACTACAACCGAGAACTGATCCAGCCCCACGTGTATCAATCCCATGTCAAGTAAGGTAGTTCAAAAATTGTCCTTTATTGGAAATGAGGAATGGACCTTGGGTTCCAAGTAACTGGTTTTTGTTTCCTGATATGCTAGTCTGAACAAATCACAAGAAACAGTAACATCCTGCGCCAATAATAAACCTTTTGAATAGGACATTAGTCGGTACGTGATCTGCTCTTTTTTTCCAAAGTGAAATGCACTTTATTTCTGTCTATCCCACGTGACACAGAACACATGTTACATCTTTCTGACTCCTAAAATCCCTACGATGTTGACAACTTGGATCCATCTGCAGCTCTCCTAAATAAACTATTGTTTCCATGTTGCTATGGTTAACCCAATTCATCCATTATCTGTGGCCACTGGGGGTGTATTACTACAACATGGAACAACGCACATCGGGACTGTTGCTCTTTAGCGTGATGTTGCAATGTTTGCAATGTAGTGGTTCCTGAGAAAAGGCAGTAAAACCCAGTTACAAAACAGGCTTGCCTTCCAAGGTCACCTCATTATACTTCGATCTGCATTTCAGATTTGTTATCTTAATTAAAAAACAGGTTTCTCAGGGATTTAAAATGGAAATGTTGTCGCCACAAGCTGTTTTTGTGACAGGATTCATAATGTGAAGTTTTGTCAAATCCATGCTATTATCATCATGTTATGACCGTTTTATTATTATTATGGCTACTATTGGCTAGTACCGTTAATGTACAGAGGTGGCGCCTAGTGTAGTCACAAAAAGATAGTCTTGGGAACAGGCCTGGCGCTACACAAGTGTTGTCTAGAGAAGGAGTATTCCAACCGTGTAAAGCTTCATATTCGACTAGAACTGGGGAAAGTTAACTTTCGAAACCCTAAGCAGGGACCCTGAGAATGCTTGTTTACAAATAAAACGAATTTATGTGTGGTTTACCAAGCTAGATGAAATACCTGGAGATATTTTGCAATCCAGTTCACTTAAACCAGTTTAGAAACCTAAAAAAGAAGGATCATTTAAGGAAAGGCATAATGGAAACTGCAAGGGAAACTACAACCAACCGCAGAAATTAACGCCGCCAAAAGGTGCTGAAGCTTTAGCCTACAGATTGAGGGATGTTACACGGGATTTAACAAGCCATCGTGAGAGGCCATCTATCGGTTAGAAAAAGGTCCATTTTGACATCGCCTAAAGTGAAATTTCAAGCAAGAAGCCGCTGTCACTTGAAGCAATATGGATTTCTTGCTGAAAAAACCGTCATCCCAAGTAGATAAATGACAGGAAGTCGCATCAGTAAGACTCTGAAACAGTAACTATTGGCCGGCCAATTGCGAAAAGTCAATAGTAAAGACGGAGCAACTGGTTGTTTCTCACCTTCATTTCACGTGAATGACCTTGATTGATCACAGAACACGGCTTCGGTAAGCTAATGAATGTCCGGGGTAAAACCTGATGCAGTTCGTGCATGCGACACAAAACCAAAGGCTGTCCCACACACATACGAACAGGCAAGGCCATACTAGTCCGATGAATTTGTAAATCGCTCACACTTAGGTGAGTCTGCCACTGCCACCCGTTTAGACTCCAGATAGTTAGAGGACCAATTTGAAAAAAACACCTTCATTTCAGGATGCATCTTGATGGGTCAATGCGAATTGCATGCATTCGCCAGATTCGCTCCTCTAATTGTATTGTCTGAAGGGATACTGAAGGGATATATTTTCTTCAAAAACCTACTCCCAGCGAACAAGTTTGGCATTCTATTCAATTGCGGCTGGAAACCAATTCAGCTATGTTGCACCCTGCCACCGGACACTCTAGGCTACCAGCTAATGGCCACTATTGTGACTGCCTCGCCAAAGTCACTCTGTCAATCAGACAGAAGGCACCTAAGAGCATACAGAAGTCCGAAAAGACATTTGGGAAAGAACGGTTCTTGTCTTCGTGAGTTTAAAGCCGTTCCAATACGGAAAGTCTTATTGGCTCAAAACATAAACCTACTTGAAAAAAATAACCTTCAGTTGATGGAGACCAAGCATTCCTTAATTATAATTGGGACAAAGCTTCCCATGTATGTGTACGACAACCTACACCATTAATTTATTCCTTTGAAGGAATTTTGTTTGATATAAATGGCCTTTATCAGCATTGTGTTCGATGACACTTATTCTTCCTGGTTTGTCTACAATTGAAAGGTTAATGATTGTGTAGTGCAGTTGTCTCGAATCAGTTGACAGGCCTCGACAAATTTGTCTATCCGGTGCACATTGGATTCGGCGCGTGACTTGCTAACACGAAGTGTCGTCCGGGCATAGCTAAGTAGCACGTGCACTCTGCATTCTTGGTGCGCCGTTCCGCCAGATAAAGAAAGCCGTACCATCTAGTTTTTGGAAACATCGATTGGTGATGGACTTTCCAGCCCCAGGAAAGTGTCAGCCTGTTTACTGTGTGGGTTGCAGCAGGCGTCCTCGCATGTCAAGAATTCAGGTTTCTTCAAGCATAACCTGGTGACCAACAGCTTTTCAGATGGAAATTATGTTCAAACTCTGTGAAAAAATGTACGTAGCAAGAAGAAGAATGCGTTGGCCATCAAGGAAATGATTGTCAAACCAACGCGGACAACTAAAATAGAATAAATTCGGAGGCATTTTGCGCGTAAACCTTGTCTATGCTTCCATAGTTGTATTCAAACACGTGCATGAGGTTCCCGTCACAGCTGTCTCTACTTCATCAGCAACCTGTTGCAGAAGATGAAATGTTGCAGAACAAAGTGGACGCGAGAGTGTAATATCTGTGTGGGTGCTCAGATAGCGCCCTGCATGGTTGTTGATCCATTATATGACGAAGCCGACAATGAACGTCTGCACCTTACATTCGTCTGTTTGTCTCTCTATGCGTGCCTCAATTGAGAACAACCACAGTGGCAATGGTTTGCTGCCGGTAGTGCACATGCAAACCCTGGAAAGCGAAATCAGCAGCTCGAATAAATATCATTCCCCGGAGGAATGCGAAGCAAAGTGAACAGATGTATGTTTGCTTCAGTAGCAGTAAAGTGCACAAAAATATTGGGGGTCTCCAGGTAATCTCAACGGATCTCACAACCCAAAATTGCTACCGTATTGTGTGATCACGATCTGAAGATCGCCTGTAATCTAGCAGAAACATGTTGGTGTCGGCGAACCCGTAACGAGACAGTTAGAAAGCGAGTTTTGGATTGTGCAACGGGTACTTCCATTGAACAATGTGTCTAGCACCAGAAACTGCGTTGGTTGGGACATGTGTTGCGCATGCCTAACCATCGTTTGCCGAAGACAGTGCTGTTTTCCATGCCCAATTCAGAGTGGCAGAAGCAGAGAGGTGGCCAACCCTTGATCTGGCAGAAGGGTATGAAACAAATCACGAAACGTTTGGGTGCTGTCGGTGCTACTCGCCTTCTAGGATGGGGACCGCGTGATCCTCATTGCGCCCGGTTGAAGACGCTGCAAGATATGCCTGATAACCGACGTCAGTAGCGATCTTGTTGTGGTTTCTATCCAGATTGCCTAAATGAGTGTTTGGAGGTGTAGGCACCTCGAAGCGATTGTAGTAAGGCAGCAGTAAGTCCCCTCCCCGTCCATCTTTATTCTTTTCTTCACAATAAGGCTTTCAAATAAATCATGGTTGCACGGCAATGAAGCATCGGTGTCGAACACTGATGTCATGCTATCGATGATGATGATGAGAAACGTTTCACATTCTAATGAGTTGTCCGCGGTGGGGACTTGAAACAGGATGAATGGATGCTTTAATGACATAAGCTGTAGGGCGCACGAAGTGAGGGAAATTGTGATTCCTTAAAAGCTGACGACGTATGAGTTATAAAACGTCTCCTTCCACTATAATGGAAATTTGTGAACTAATCGACATGGCCATTACAAAGTGGGAAGCCCGGTGGAGAAATAAAATGAAGCAAATATCATCCATATTGATGCAGCTGACTACATAGTCATCTGTTGGGGTTTAATTCACCTGCTTACTTTAGCCCGATCACTGGGCTTGAAGATCTGGTTAGGTGAAAAACTGAACTTATGAAGTCTACGATTCACGGATAAAATTATGCCCACACAGGTGTCCTCCAAACGGTCTAATCAAAAGCTAATATCTCGACGGATCGAGTGATCCAGATCATTCCATTCCCCCCCCCCTAGTAAACTCACATGAGAATATAAAAGTTGCGAAGTTTGGTTGTAAAGGATCAAATATCAACTTATAAACGACAGTTACTAAACAAAGCGAGAAAATCCTGTTTTGTTGAGCTCAAACTCGCCGGCTAGCCTTCATAGGCCAGTTTTAGTGCGACAGCCTGTCAGCTATTAGGACGCTCTGTAGGCGGTCGTTCTGTTGCAAATTCTCGCACTGATGATTTCTCCTCAAACGGTGGAAGAACCTCTGTGAATCAACTAGCAAACTCGGCAACCAGATAATAACTCGATAGATGAGATGACCATAGCGTTGCATGGCCTCAAAATCATCTGTCAGTATTTTGAGCAGGAGGACTTCAAGTACTTGGAATGATGTGTATGCAAATTATATAATCAGTACACGGAAATACCGTGCAATGGAAAGATAAATCCTACCATCTCCTCGGTTCCGTATAAATGCCTCTTTCGGGCGATATTACGGATTTAGGGGAGTTGAAATGAGGCTTTGACAATAGCCATTTCTATGAATGTGTCGGCTTAGTACGTCCAGGTTGCAAAGTATCTACTCTGAGCAATCCTTTGTTTAGTGAGCTGTTCTATTACTGACGTTGAAGATCTGACTGTTTCTTCCATCTAAAGTAAACACCGCATCGGAGGGGGAATGCTTAGTTTTCTTAGGAATGACTGCTGTTGGACAGAGGGAGATTACATGTTGCGGACGTGGCATATTGGCTAGCTGCCTTATAAACCATCGATTATGTTGTGTACACTTGGGTGAGGTAGACTGAATTGTCCCTCACGGTTTCGTTCCAGAAACAAAGTAGTAACTGAAGACAATAATAACGGCGAGGCTTGATTACTCCTAATTTCTTGTATCCTCACTTATGGTGTTCTTACTGAGTACTAAATGAAAAAAAAAATTATCAATAAGATTGGAAGCTCGATTTCACCGTTGACGGTTCTGGATTATGCAACAATGTGCTCAATGTTTAGTTGGCCTTGTGTCATGGTTGTCTGACTTTCACTCTATGCTTGTTGGTTGAAGTAATATATGGGCGAAATCAGGTGACCAGAGATGTACCTTATGCTAGATGAAAATGATGCCAACACCGGACATTTATTTTGCGGAGAAACTTAAAAAACCTTAAAAATCCAATGGGTTATTCCTGCTCTGTCGGATGATAAGGGAACTGGTGAAAAATCCGTACCTCAGTATATGCTGCATAAGATTCAGATACTCAAGATTTTGAGATGAAACCTTTCTGCAGTAGCACTCGATGCCAGTTATCGAAGCCAGATATTACCACTCTCAGTTTAGAACATATTGCAACAGTTGTAATTCAAATTTCCTCCTAGTAGTCTTTTTCGGATTATTTTTGTATATTGCCGTGCGTAGAATTGATGTCGATTCCCGCTTCAGCTGCAAATTTCCGAGTCATAGACATCTCATCTGCGGTCAAGGAGGCACCGGTCACATGACAATAAGCGACTGAGTTTAGAAAGGGTAATCCTTAGGCTTACACTAGGTTTCCGGAGTTAAGCAGGCTGGAATTTGATCCATCTTATACAGAGCTGTGATAATGTGTCTAGAACCAGTCGGATGTTTTCTATTTTGGTTCAGTTTTCCGTATGTTTTGGATAGAATCACCGTAACCGTCTTAATGGGATGAAGCTAGTAAGTCTACTGAAATCACATGAAGCAAGCTCTGGATATTGACGTCAGTTAACATCATCTGGTGTCGTTCAGTATATGTATTTTCCGCAAATGGCCCCATAAACTAACCTACTGCTCTGGCCAAACCACGTGTATCAGCTGATGGCGTGCCACTGCACAGATGGGATCATCCACAGCCTGTAATTTTACATGCGCGATGTTGTTCGTGCAGTCCACGCAATCGACCCTTCAAGGGCAGTGGACTACCCATTTTTTTGGAAACGTGCACGGGTTTGCCAAAAGTTAGGTCATCACAAGC
The DNA here is from genome assembly GCA_003604175.2 of Clonorchis sinensis. Classification (NCBI taxonomy): domain Eukaryota; kingdom Metazoa; phylum Platyhelminthes; class Trematoda; order Opisthorchiida; family Opisthorchiidae; genus Clonorchis; species Clonorchis sinensis. Next base: position 54,984,026 of record CM030370.1, read on the forward strand.
GAGAGGTTCAGCTAGGTTCCAGGTGAGTCTCCCGTCGAAACCACACTGATATGTAAATAAGTGTATTTGTCGAGATAACAATATCTAAATAATTACGGGTGGTTTGCTTTGCTCAAATGGCGGATAGCTTGCGAGTTATCCTCTTTAACATTTTTGTTATAATCACAAGTCTTTTACTATCCTCAGTCATTAGAGATCATCTACGAAAATTTTTAGCAATACTGTTGAAGGGACACACAATGGTTAAATTCTTATACCCACACTCGCTCTTGTCATGGCCTTACTTCAGGGGACTTTGTGGACAGAGGCGGGGTTGCAGAATTTGATAATTAGCGCTTTAGTTTTACCAGCATCTTGGAGTTGTAACGAAATTATGAATGAGTTAGTGGGGGCAACTTGATAGCTTATTTCCAAAGTATGCTTGGCGGTTGCTGACGCAAGGTCGCAAGTTGACCTCTGACATTTTGGCTGTTATCCGAAATCACAAACTTCGAGATATGTGCATCTGCGTATTCTGCTAAATGTTTATCAGTTTTGCCAAGGAGTACATTCTCAACGGCTGCGAAAGTACTCATAGACCACACTGGGGGTAGAGGGTACAGAAACTTGAATTTCACTTGTTTGGAAAGCTAGACCTCTAGTGATCGGGGCAGGATGCAACTGAGCTGCTGTGTTCACACTCCAGAGAGACCAAGTTATCTTCCATCTGATATCGTTCCTTACAGGACCACCTGTGGATTGGGAATAACCACTCTTCTAACTGAACTTGGAGATTCCTGTTCCAGATTCGACTACGAATTTGGACAACAGAGTGCTCTGGGTAATCGCTCAGCTGCATAGATTTCTTTGGGAGCCCCTTCCCTTGTTGCAGTTGGTTTGAGATGCAGCTTGCCCCTCATGAACCTCTATTTTGTGAGCTCACTCTCATTGTTTATCAGTGTTAAACTCGAGTACTTTAAATACCAATTAATTAGAGTTTCCTTGCAATTAATAAAGCTTTTTAGGTGCTTGTCGGAGTCATCAAATAGTGATTTCCTTTGCTTCCTGTCGGCTGTAGCTTAATCTCCCAAAAACTCAACACTGTGAAACGATGGGCGGTTGGTAGAAGTTTCTGAACCAGTCGACGCCGCATGGAATTACCAACCAAGCGCAGTAACAATCCGCATGTCATTTGGATTCTGCTGTACGTAATCGATAAATTTGTTTTTCTGCATCCACCATCACTTCGGTGCCCATCGTAGCCGTCTCAGCCTCCATTTTTTCTTGTTCTTAGCTACCCTTTCACTCTAAGGCTGTAGGAATGCACGCCACTAGTTGTCACAGCAGGCTTCTTTTACCTATCGGCCGTGCCTTCCCAGTCCAAGTTATCAAGATGGTATGACAATACCACGTGAATCCGATTCTAGATGAACATAGGTTGACAGAACATGCTTGCCTGGGTTGTGTGTTTGCCTGATTGTGCAGTCGTGCGTGTCAGACGGCTTAGGTTCCGACTTCTTTATTTTACACCTCCAGTCCAACTCGGGCGACTTCTCATTTTGTGACTTGTCCTATCACGGATTTCCGTAGACAGCCCTCTCCCAAAGTAACCGAAAGATAGATAGCATACTCTGAATGAATGTCTGCCCAAGTTTCGACAAATACTCCTATTCTCATACGAATTTAGTTTTGACAGAAGACTCAACTGAGCCCAGCTGAATCGCTCTTTTACAATGACCCACTTAAACTGGACCTGTAGCAGCAGGCCAGCTCATGTTACATTTAGTACGGTATGTGAGATATCGCAAAACGCTACCGCCTAGACGTAACACACTACTCATAGGGTATTTGAAAACTCTTCGACAGCCCACGGCCGGTTTCGCCTTTCTCGGGGCTCACCAGATAGACACAGTTACGCGTCCGGAATAGAGCAAGCGCACGTCGTGACCTCCAATAGGTACCACATTCAAACCTCGTGCAGTGCACTCAGAATTAAGCCGTTTTTATTCTTTCTGGTGAGTCTACACCAAAGGGCGGGAAGCATTGGACTCGAGTTTAGCTCTTATTAGAGCCCATCAACAGTGCATATCCAATGGCCATGCCGGCAGATGGTTCTTATGGTCAGCTGTTCCGATGAAACATTTTGGCTTGTCGGGTTGCGTGTGCAAAGTAAATCCCACCTATACTGCATAGCCCTCTGTGCGTTTAACAGTCAGTTTATCATTCCCAATTCTTTTGATATCGCATCTTCCACTACCTAATCTGTGTGCCTTCCCTGAAGAAGTGTTCCAAAACCCTGGTCTCATATTTAGGTTATTGAAAGGGCTAGGTTGTAAAACCGATAAATGCACAACTCCTATCCTCTCTTTCGACAGGGTTTCTCTATCTAGCTTCGAATGCTTGCAGACTTAATTTGCGACTGACGCAGTTCCGATCGAACAGGAAGTAGTTCATTTCGACAGAAGAAAATTAAAGAGAAAAGGTTTTATCTCTCTTCAAGTGTTCGATTCACAAATGTCCCTCAGGGGAACCAGGTTCAGAAAAATTGATGCAAATCATGCATTTAGGCGGGCAGGCAGATTAAAACGGAAACAGTGACAAACGTGTACAGTCGGTAAATATGGTCGAATTTGATTTGTTCGTCTGAAGTAGTGCTTAAATCAGTTGAAGCGACAAACTGAACAAATTGATGACTTTTGTGCGCAAAAATTGCTGAGAAGTGAATGAATTTCAGTGGAAAACCAGCCATGACATCCTGAAAATAATCGACAGAGCCATATTCCCGGAGTTTTCACGGAGTATGGAAAAACTGACACGGGGTTCAAATTGAGTTCTTCTGTTTGGTTAAGTCGTGGATTAATGACGTTCCTGTTACAGAGAAACATGAATAATAGTGACTGGTTTGGGGGGAGGACCGTTTGAGTTTTGCTTTTAAGTTCTGTTCAGTCCGGAATGGTTGTGTTTAGCTGTCCCTTTTTGAACACTCACGAATGATAAATTGGTGGATGCTTTTTTCCTTAATGGACACTGCAGATTACGAATCTGAAATGGGTGAGTTTCTTGTGGTGGTTTATACAAAGGATTTAAGGTCATCTCAACAAGCGTGTAAGCGTGACATGTAATAATACAACGTCTAGATCTACAAACGACACTATCTATACACATATAGTTTGCATAGCTATAGTACATATCTAATGTTGGTGAAGAATACTGGGTTTTAAAATGTTTATCCACTTACCTCTTGGCGCTTTCACTCGGATTTTCAAAATAGCTTTACAGTCACCGGGTACTAGACTGAACAGTAAGGAAACCGACCAAAGTTTGTCTGATTAAAATGGCTTTTTTCTAAGAGGTATTATTTTGAGCACCATTACTCTGAAAAAATGAAATTCCCCCCTTTGCTCCCAAGTAATGCTCAAAGAGATTCTCCGTCAGTTTATTTGCCGTCTCGACCGATTTGCAGACTATCTGAGGCAAACACATCAAATCAGCCTGTGTTCAACAACGGCGCATTTTTGTCACTAGATTTCTACTGACTGACAGTCACTGTGTTAGCCCCGATGCATGATTTGCATCAATTACTATGGACCTGCTTTCCGTGGTGCTTGAACATTGGAGGAACATTTGGGCGTATTTTTCGGAAATTTACCCTGACCAAAAAGGTTAAGTCAGGTTTAAAGCAACCATAACTGATATAGGCAAACGTGGAAGATAAAAGATATCAATGTTTTGATTAAAAGAGTAATCGATGCTTTTCTATCAGGGCCTTAATACTTTAGCGCAGCTTCCCAGTCCTAAACGTAGATTTGTAGACAACAGAAGTAAATTGAATTAATGGGCCATTCTTAGGTCAATATATATATTTACGTATTATGAACATAGTAAAATCACGTCCCTTACAGCTGAAGCGCTCATTGGTCAGGCGCCGACGAATGTGTCCATTGCTTGGCTATGTTCAGGCCACTATTTGGGACAAGCTCGCGTTTCTAGCGAATGCATAAGACACTTGGGGAAAGGTCCGACCATAGAGAACACCTCAGAATGAAGTATTACAGACCCAGTTCTGCAGTTTGTTTATCAAAGACTTCCAGCTACCATGGATAAGTGCTTTGTGCTTTTTTATGTATCAGTGAATCCGGCATTATGGCACGCATGTACTAGGTGTGATGTTGTGCATCATTTACCATCTGAAAGGACATCTACCGTGACAAAAATGCAAGAGTAGGAAACAATCGTTCTCGAATCTAAAGAGAGTATCTCAGGAAAAAAGCACAATTTTTGTAGTTTCTCGCTGGAAAATTAAATTTCATAGATAAGCTACTGGTTTATATTCTGTTTCCGGTTCGTCGGTTGCGAGTAGCGTACACACCTTCTAATCGTAGTCATATTCCTTCCAAAGGGATATGTACTTTCCACCGGAAAACATGAACGCATGGACAGCAATAAACATGTGCATATAAATAACAGAATATGTGTTTATATACATATATATATATATACTAGCGAGACACAAAGCTGAAAATAAATTGTCAATCGTGCTGAATAGTTGGAATCTACTCAGAATGTTCAGGTTTCTTACATTAATTCCCGATATTGTATGTAATTAACCACCATTTGTCAGGATTTTTAACAGACGTTTCGTCCCATACGTGAACTAAGCGCATGCCAAAAGGTCGTAAAGCACTGTAAGGCGTTTCGTACATAGTAGGAATAGTTAGCAGCGCGCATGTCACAAAACGCAAGGGAAACTCGAACCCGCGACCTAATGGTTAGTAATTTGAACACTTAACAATTCGGCCACAAGCAGATATCAGTATTATGACCAACTCGCATTTAGACATCATTCAATGGGGCTTTGTATGATGCGCACTACTGATGCTCCAATGACGAAACGACTGTACAGCACTTCCTGACTTTGCAACATAGAATGTTTTCATTTACACGACGAAATCTCCATTAAAAATTTGAATCTTTCCTCAAAACAACAAACATATGTCTAAGTTCATTTGCTTTTGCCATTACAGCAACCTAGCCGTGTAATTTTTTAGAAGGTAACCTTCAAACCTCTTTTCTGCCCACCAGCTGATCCGCGTTGATGGTTTGCAGAAAACCAATCACTATCCGCGCAAAATGTTTAGGTCCGTTTGATTCAGTTCACTAGAAGATGCATCGAACATACACTGCCTTTGTTGAGAGCTTATAAAGACATGCAAAAGAGACTGAACAACAGTTATTAGCTTACAAGGTTTATCAATTAATTGGCCTACTGGCCCAAAGGCTCGTGTGAAGGTTACCGCAGACCAACGGGTGACCACTACCACCAAGACAATCAAGCCGAATCCTGAAGCTGGTTAGAAGGAAATAACTATCCAAAACGGGCGGTTTTACTTCCCTAATAAAAGTTTGGTGTATGTAATTCTAATACACCACAGTAAAATGAAAAGAAGTGTGTTAGCCTGGACCAAGACAGTGTAAAGCAGTGCGCACTAATTAAAAACGTTTGGGAGAACGTAACTGGTCTGTACATAAATGAATACAGCGGGCATTATGATAGCATCAGAAAAATATTTCATCCTGAAAGTCCACTGATCATGTATTAGCCCGCTATTTAGTTAATTTAAAAATGTTCAGAAATTTTGCACGCAGTCATGAATAATGGTCTTTAGAGATACCCATTGATTTTTCCACTCAAGGTGGAAAGCATTGCAAAATCTTTCGCGTGGTTTTAAATGATGTTCCCAGAAATACACTAGAAAATTGTCAGGACGTCCAAACATTTTAGTGTTATTAGAGTTAGGGTGACAGCTCTGTGTGTTATACTAGAGAGATTTCAAAAACCATTTAATTTTGCTTTTGCTCGCTTTCTTCTCCTCTACGTTTGGTAATATAAAAGCAAGAAATTGTGCTGCTTTGCATATTTTTAGTTTGAAATTCGCAACACCTTACAGAAAAAACTCACGATCACGGAATGCCCTGGTATTCTTTAAAAACATAGCTGACTACGGCCAATAGTAAAAGTCCGTTAATGTCAAGTTAAACTTGAAAATTTCCGTCTAATGTCGCCCGATTTCGAATGAACATCTGTTCGATAAGCGGCCCTGAAAATGAACTGAAATATATTTTTAGATTTGAACATAGCACCACATTACATTTATATTTAGGTAATTAAATACAGCTGGACAAATAACGGACGTACAGATAAGCGCGCGCCTTACAAAAGCGTAAAAGCCTAAGCCAACTTATTTGTGGCTTTTTCTTTCTAATAACTGTCAGTGGTTATCCACACACTGACAAAAACGAGTTGACCTTTTCATGTAGTCAGGGAGCGTAATTCACTACTCATAAGGTTGCTGACGGTTCTTCGACAGCCCACGACTGGTTTCGCCCTTCTTGAACCTCATCAGGTAGGCGCAGTCCCTGATTTTCCGTCAACCTCATGTTCTACTTGAACCCAATTTGGACTGATTTCGATAAATGCACTCAGCTGGGTTCCAGGTGGGTCTCTCGCAAAACCAAATTGATTTGCAAATGAGTGTATTTATCGAAAATATGGAGCGGTTTAACACTATTTATATGCTGGTGTGCTGATTTTAAACAACCAGGAGTAATAATTATGACGTGTTCTAAAATTTAACAAATAAGTAAGCTTCTAAATAGTGTGAAAATAAAAGGTCAAGGCATATGGACAGTAAAGCATCGGCATGATATGTGCCATCTGAATATAATAATAAATATAACACAAATACACTTCTGTTTACTTTGCAAAGTTGCAGAATAATGTGTAGTTCTTGAAAATGTCTGTGGCTGGATATTCTAAATTCATAAATTAACCCGCTTTTGACCAGATACTGCCTGATCTGTTCCCTGAGCTTGCCAGGCGCCCTGCAAACGTTTCGTTGCCATACGAAGAGGCATTGTTGGTGCGCGACTAGTTGCGTCAACAGTTAATTAGCGCATCCTAGTTACCAAAATTTAGACACGCTGCTATTGGCAACCCGATAACAACATTTTGCGTACTAACCTAACTTCCACTCAGCAGTCTTTATTGGGTCGTTCCGAGAATTGCTCCTCATTTGTGAAATTTATTTTAGCCTTTCTTTCTCTATGGAGCAAACACATGGACTTCATTTATTGCAATCACTTTGACATCTTGTTGTATATCGTAGTATAAACAGTATCAATAAATTTCTCTCAGTCAAGTTTAACAGGTTAACATTAAACTCAAAAACTGGACCAAATTATAAATATCTGCTGTGTATCTACCTACTGTCTAGTTATTATCCGAAAATCAACAACCACTAGAAAAGCATCCGGTCTGAATGAATGGGCCATAGTTTTACTAGGTAAAGAAGTCAAACCGGATGTAAGAATGACTGTAAAAGGACTCTCGGGGCACGCTCTACAGTTGGAGTACCTGATTTATGCAGAGCAAAAGCTTTACACGTACAGCCCAAGTGGACTGTCACGGTACCTGGCATGTGAGCATGTGGTCTGTGGAGGCATAACAGTTGTGAAGATACACAAGCCTCTACGGATTAACTCTTTCAAAATGATTCCTAGTGAGTAAATACCGCCTTCAATGAGAACAAAACAGCCGTTTATATCAATCACGAGATACTTTAGAACTTCTTCGAGTATGAATAACTTTAATAGTAACCATCGACCAACTCTATCCTGAAGGTATCACCGTACACCTAGAGTGGCGGCACGTGCTTTGATCGAGTGGATAACAGCCTACGAACATCAGGCTGAGATCTCTCCGAAAAAATGCCCAAAATCCCCAGACCGAAATAATGAAGTCCGTTTTTTCGTGTTAAAAAATAAAATCGTTGATCGAACAAAACCGATCCCTCCTTAAGTACGGTGCGGAAAAGAGATAAACAGCACGGCTTTTCCTCCACAAGACATATTGCTCTATATCAAGCAAAATACTTGAGTCTTTGTGAGCACGGATCTGAGAACAACTTTTGCGTCATCACAATCTTACCTAGCTGCTTTTGAATTGTTTTTAGTTTGACGAAACCAAATGCATTCCAAGCGTTCTCGTGAAAACAAATCATATACCCGAGAAATGAACACTGAATATGAGAGGTTTTTCATATACCCAAATGATCGAACTGGTCCAGCTGGTGGGTTTTCATCACAATCGATAACATGAGTCCGTTGACAGTCATCAAGCTGAGATCATTCCATTTAGTTCAAAAGCGCTTTAGAGTGTTGGTCCATAGATTTGTTGCTCTAAAATTATAAGGTTTCACTCCTTGTCTGAACTTAATTTCCGTACTTCCTGCGGTAATAAGAAGCTCGAATGCAAAAGGTGGACATATTATGAGTCAGGAATCCTGCCACAAATGGTGGTACGATATTCGAATTATCATAAAATAATAGCCGATAAACTGTCATCTGCATTGTCGAAGCACAGACTCGATTCAAGCCTCAGGACGACTGTGATTGCCAGGCTTAGGTAACCCGCACCACAACCTACCCGAAATGACGAAACATCAGTTTAATGCTAGCCGTGGTGCTGGTGTTTGACGCCGCTGAATAGGATGACATCTCCAACCTTTCTAACCTTTAATCACATGTAGCCTAACCCTGAACACAACCATAATGGCGTGCAATAGTCTTCATCTAATTACGACTGGACCACAATTGTCGGAGCATCTTGTGTGGATACATACATTCGGAGAGACTACGCTAAATAAGCCACACAACCATAAATGCAACAAGCTGCGTTTTTGGACATTCTGACCTAACCTGGACAACATTCACACCCCTAATTAACCAAAATATCAGCAATTACTTCCTCTTACTGGGGAATTGTTTTTCGTGTCCTTTCTTGTCTCAAATTGAGGTGCGTTTACTTACCCGCAGGTCGTGACTCAGTAAACCACAAATACCAGTAGATATTGTCGTGACTGTTTTTTCCTTGTACTGCGATACACAATCGGTGAAAACGATTTTAAAAAAAGTCCATTCATAAAGCTTTTATGGGTAATCCCCTAGCAAAGCTTAATTAGGTTATTCTGCTTTCGGTAGCAAAATGGTCATTTTCGGGCTTCACTGTTCTTTTAATTCCGTAATTGAAGGGGACTGATTTGGAGTTCAGAAACACAACGTCAATTAGAGAGTTTCTTAGTAATTGAGAGTTTCGTTCACCATGACAACGAAGGTCACCACGTTGATCGAACCGTTCAGTTATTTGAAACACACAGCAAGTAACGTTATTCTTCCTGCTACCAAGCAACTCGAATAAATGTTATACAACCCACAATCCGCTCCTCCTCATCCGTATCGAATAGTCTGCGGGTATTTGAACTCTGTCGTTTCTCTCCCTTGGCAGATTACCATTTTGATGCCCATCGAAATTTATAAGTAATGATGATGTTTATCCTAAGAGCACCAGTTACAGTTGCTCTTGTGTTGTTCGCACGCTGGTGTTTTTCTAATCAAATTTTCGGATGCGTACATTCAAACAATTTATAACGATGGTTTTCTGATCATCGAACTCCATTTCAAAAGTGGAGTTCATATATATACATCAGTGGTGTTTTATTAAACTGGTAGTTTTAGAAATATAAACCCCAGACTGTGATCAGGGAGCTGTAGATCTCACACTTCGAGCACAGTCTCTATAACAAAACATTTGGGCGCATACTCATAGTTGTAGTTTGCACATTAACCACGGCAAAATAATAAGCACTGTTGTTGTAGTTGATGTCAAATTTTACCCCTTTAGACCAAGTGTAAGTTTTTTATATTAGACCCTCATCCCACAGTTATTTTTTCGATGTCAGTTCCTTTTTGCATCTATCTGTGCCCAACCTACACGCATTTTTGGAAGTCGTCTGCAACTGTTTATGTTTGTTTATGTTCTGTTTGCTATTCTGCACAACTCACCGTGCTGTAGTTTTCTCGATCAATGCTTGGCCTCAAAATGGACTCGCATTAATCTCGATCTTTTTTGTGCTCCGAAACAAAGAAATCCTGAATAAAAACTGGACCAAGTTATTGGGAATTGGAGTAAACGCCAAGGTTGACGACTTTAAGATATTTTTTTAAAAACACCTATCGTATGAGCTAATTGTTGTTATTCCATTTGGCTACAAACGAGTCGTGTACATTCATTGTAACTTCCAAAATATTCAACGACCCTGCCTTGTCTTGTTTGCCACTTCCTCCCGCAGAACAGTGCAGATACTAGACGGGGTGCGGTCACTTATCAGTTTCCATGAAAGAAGCGAGACACAGGTGTTGTAAGGATAACGATACTCACAAAAAACGGCTTACCACAGCATGCCGTGTGAGTGGTAGTTAATACAATAAAAACTTGGAGCATCCATGTAATATACAAGACTCTGATCGGTTTGGGAGTAAAAAACGTATTGTCAGGTGCATGTTCGGTTGTTTGAGCTTTCAGAATACCCTATACTATTGTTTTAAGTTGGTACACCTCACAAACACCTGGAATTTGTATCTAAAGTCTTTTATCATTTGTTGCCGGTACCTCAAGTATATTACTTTAGCTACATAGGCTCAATGGTCAATCAGTCGATACACAGATGTCAACTCTATCCGTACACTATTACGAAAGGAAAATCTACACCCCCAATGAAATATTTAATTAAAACATGAGGAAAGAGATTTCTTGTGGTAGCAAGCGGACACGTTTTACAGGGAGGAACCAAAGAATTCACGTTTTGCGGACTGCTGGATTTCACTACATAACAATACGAGTGACTCAAAAGCCAAACAGGAACACTCACCCAAATCAGCGATGAGGGCCTGGGTCTGCCGTTATAAGTAGCATTTGTTGTATGCTCAAGACTCACGCACATTTACCTATAATGCGCTAACAATACCTATATGACTAGTGACGAAATGCTGGCAGTCAAACTGCATCGGCTCCTTCATCTTTAGCTGTCATTCTATGTGGTTCTGGTTGATTCACAGCCACTTATGATTCATCATCTTCATCTTTGGCTGTCATTCTATCTGGTTCTGGTTGATTCACGGCCAGTTATGACGTCTATTTCAACACACGCAATACCGTGAGTTTAATTGGCGTCACAGCTAAGTATTACTTGAAACATGCTTCAGGCGCACACTTCAGGTCATCCAAGGTCTTACCGTAAGCGCTGTACGTACGTACCTTTTGTATCTGTTTTGACTTTTTCCACACAAGGATGATCTGTCTGAAACTTTAATTTTGTCTATGATTTGACAATTAGCCTTCGTAAACTTTCTCTTCTGACGTTTCTCGAAAAGAAAAAGACTATGAAAACATCAGGCTGCCTTCTCCCGCAAGCACGATGGTTCTCCTAATGCTTTCCCGCAACTACTCTAGGCATTGGATAGTGAAATCCATTCAGTGTTTTCTCATGAAACTATATGAACCCTGCTATTTTGGCTCACTCCCTTCACTGTACTTACCCTCAGTAATCTTAGATCTCAAAACGGATCAACCGCGCACGATAACTTGGTCACCATTCTTATATTATGGTGCTCCCTTTGATCATTTCAATGCATGAGCTTTGGATTACTGCAATTTAAGATGGTGCTACCCAAACAGTTGTTCACCTGTTAATTTACGTACTTTTCGTTTGTTTGGACGTTAGAACAGACAATATGGTCAGATACCTCTATGTTTTTTGCCTCTTTACTTAATCGCCTTAAAATCATTGCTACATTTAAACAGCTTTTCTATCTCGAATAGCGAACCCCAAACTTTTCTCTGCAGTTCAAGTTTGTCAAAGTTTTAAAGCGTACGATTTTTAAACGGTGGTGTTGAAAGTTCCTCTACTCTCCATAATAGCGACTGCCACATGGTCCACCAAGGTTTTGTCTGTCGCATTGCAGAATGTCATCCTTCTGTGGCATTCAAAAAGCTATAATGACCTGGTGTTAGATTTGGTCACGTAACAGGCCCACAGTAGTTGAGGTCAGTTGCCGTTCAAGAGCCTGCACTCAAAACTCTTTATTAATGTCAAATTATCAGTAAACATTTGCTGAAAAGGGTATAACTTTCTCTAATATTTTATCTGTGGCGATAATGCAGTCATCTTGTTGACTAAGTTTGAGTAATCTGTGGTGCTCTGTGATAAAACCTTCTCGGTGTTTTGCAGAAGCCCCAGAATTTTGGGGCATTTGAACAGAAATGCTAACTTTCTGAACATTTTCTGTCTTGCTGATCTGACGCCCTAGAAGATCATCTTGGCCACGTTACTGACAACACACTGGCGACTCAGCTTTTTTCATACCAAGTCTGTATTTTTCCGGCACCCCTTGGAACAGTTCGACACTGCCTTTGCGTACTATCGATCTAATCTGTTCCAATTTTCGGCGTTCGACGGCTCCGCAGTTGACTATGGATTTCCGAAGATGTGTATTGTCTTCCTTATACAGACTGCCTTTCTGTCCAACTCTAAGCAAAAACAATCCGAGAGCTCAAGCAATCATGAATTTTACCAAAGCCTACAGGCGCGACTGAAGTCAGCCCCAGGGCTGATAACTGAGTAAATTTGTCTATCCTTCACCTTGCCTACTGTAATAATTCCGTTTGTAAGACAAAGTTTCCGGATTGTCCGTAGTTGATGTTGCTGTGCATTGCTAAAAATGAAGTTACTTGTATGAGATCACGGCACTTTACCCCTACATTATCAAACAGCAGCCTAATTGAATGTGTCCCCACATACAGTACGTAGGTTATGTATAGAGCGCCTCCAGAATAGGACGATCCTCCTTCATACAGTGCAAAAATTTCGAAATATCTTAACTTTCCGAAAACTTTTCCCATGGTTTTTCTCAAGTGATATTTAGTTTGCCTGTGATATCTATATCTGCCTGGTTAGATATCTGCTATAATGAAAACATCAGGTTCCAGTGTGCTTCAAGCGTCACCAATTAACTTTCGGCACCAGTAATCCCATATGTGGTTAATTTAACTTAGATATTTAGCACACTCAACGCTGCCGTAATTAACCTACAAACCCCAATAATCGTCTCTCTATTTTGCTTACCGAATAATCTCTGCAACCACAGCTCGTCGTCCTTTCTCGTCATATAATTAACTATGGTGAGAGTGGATGCGCAGGAATCATTTGGACTTCAAATGCGCAGCTGCACTCGGTTAGTTGCTCAACTTTTAACATCTAGGGCAGGATTCGTGGTTGTTTACATCCACAGTTAACTGCTAAATGCACGGGCTGTGGTAAGCAGCATTGTAGACACGTTCTATTCGCCAAACCTAGCGACAAAATAAAAAATGTATGATGAGCTTGTTAATGACAAGGCGACGGAGGCACTTTGTCTTTTCATTTTAAATGTACACGTAGATTTCACTTGGCGTATTTATTTTTCTGATAAACGTCTTTGTTCTAGTTCGCGTCACCTGGCAGGGTTATAAAATGCAGCGTACATAACCCTCCATGTGTGGACTGTGTAGTGTCAAACTGACTGCTCACACATCAAAGTAAATAAGACGTGGCTTCGCTGTTTTTGAGTGTCATCTATTTTTGTGCAACGTCAAAGCCACAGGTAATTATGATCGACCATCTGGATATTTTTTTTAAAAATCCCGCCTCTGAGACCTGATTTTAGTCCTTCAACATTTCCATTCAAGCAGATGAAGAAACTTATGGAGATATCCTATGGGCAGATATCCTCGTAGCAGAAATCAAATCTTATAACTTATCGCTAACACCTACCGTTAAGTTGAGCGTTCTGTATTGGCAGCTATTTTATGAGCAGAGCTAATCATCGCTTAGTTTCTTATACTTATAAGGCTCGTTACTCTTAAGTTAGTAGGGCTGCACTATCGTTTTGACCACATTCTTACTCATCATTCTGGTACGCCAGGAGACTACTAAACCACTCCCACTAATTCCGTTAAGTAACATCAGCTGGCTCTCCATATTACCGTGGTCCTTTCTTATGCTACGCAAAAGCTTTTAGCAGTTTGGCAACCTTAATATACCCCAGCATTACGTCCGTACTGTCGCAGATTTTGTTAGGAAGTTACACAAGTACCAAAAATTGAATTGAATCCTATGGAGCAAGGGCAGAGGCTGGAGGCGGCTAGTTTGCGCTGGAGCGTGATGAAGTGAAGTGGAATGGAGTAGCGTGAAAAATTTAAAGGGTTAGGGAGTCGGATTTAAACGGCCTCAATATTTCTGAAATATCTTACATCACTAAAAATCACTAAAGCATGAGAAGTTGTTTGCGAAAGACATCTTTGGCATCAAATCTTGAAACTTTCGGCTTCCAGTGCCTTTACCTAAACAGATAAGTCGGCATCAATTTGAGACCCCCAAGACTGCAGAACTGTCAGACTCATTCCAATGCCGGGTATCTACTAACGAGGCTTCACGGACGTGAAGTCTTGGTTGCCCTAAGTTTCACGTTCCAGTGTGGGTCAGATTGACGTCTTGAGTTTTAAGAGAGGAGGATATTTTTTCAGGCAGACATAAGATAGAGGAACAATCTAGCTGTCTTTACTCGCAAAATGCATACATTAAACCAGTTCATACGAGATCCCTCAGTACGTGCCAGAAACGACATTAAATGAAGTTGTTTTTGTGCACATCATTCCTTTGAACATAGTTGATGTTGCTCATAGATCCTTTGAAGTTTACACTAATAATTGCCACAGAAGTGCGTGTAAACGACAGTGTATTACTTTAATTCTGTTTGAACAAGTAAAACATCATGAAAACAACATTTATGATAGAGCATGGCGAACACAGAAATTCTGGGTATAACTAATAGGCGTCTCCGGGTGTTCTTTAGGAATGACCTTTTTCAACCGAGATATATATATATATATACCGTGTTTGGTCCAGATGGTGACTAGTGATAGGCCACTACACTCTTGCCCCCGGTGTTACACTTTCGTATTTATACCTGCTTTAGCGGCTTGCACACAGCATTACAGTTGTTCACGCAGAGACAGTCTGTGACCTTTGTTATGCGCAGATGTCCAGCAAGTTGACCATCGTCGACCTAAGCATCTGTTTCGGAAACCGGCCATTCATTTAGGTAAGCGGACCAAACAAGCGCCGATCAAGAGACGAAACCAACCCGAAGCCATGCTCAAAGTCGAACGTGACCAGGAACAAGCAAACTGAAAGTTTTTGAGGCCTACTCTTGTGTTTGGAGCAATCCGAGAAACATCACAGCTCCGCTTCTCAAGTACAACAGAGTTTTATGCACTAGCTTGAATTTCTGAGCTTGTGGAGGAATGCATTATGCCAACGTACAGCATACTAGCAATGAGTCCCACAACCACAGTAGCAGTTTGCTGGTTGAAAGAATTTCCTGCCTTTAGACTTAAGTGGAAGCACCTGTAGTAAGGTGCAGTCTGGACAACGGAAGGTACAGAATGAAAGTAAATCTATAGGACTAAAATCGAGACTTTAATCCATATGCATATATATATGCATATATGTGTTTATGTACGTAATACATATAAACATCTGCGTATGTTCAAAGTTTCAGGTTGTAAACAACAAACACCTAATTCTTAGACGCAACGGTCAAGTTCCAAAATCTCGGCAATGATAAAGCTTTGAGTATGAACATCACTTTTAATTCAGCCCAACACAAACCTTCCAACAATTATGGCAGACGCCTGTATTACGCATGCTACATCAGTTTTGATCGAATTTTGAACGGATTTCCATGGCAATTTGTTCATGTGAGTAATGAGAAAATATCACGAACATCGCTTGCGGCGCCCACCATGACTGTCCGAATCTGAGGTTGAATATTCATAACTCTCCGAACTGCTGGAGGAAGACTGCGTGCTATCGTTTTCTTCATCTCTATCTGATTCACTAAAGTAGTCTTCAGAATCTGTTTCCGCATGAAAATAACCGTTTTCTTTCATCGTATTTGCCTCTGATAACAAAGGGAGAAACTCTCTAACGACCTGATTTCCTGGCTCCACTTCCATCAGCTGTTTACATAGAACGAGTGCTTGTCCGAAATCCTGTCCCATAACACAGTTCAAAAATTCCATGAATAGATCCAGATTGGGTTCGGCATTCATATCTCCATGTGCCGAGGCTTCACAATCACGTGTATAATGATACGTCATTTATGTTCGAAAAAAATGTAGTGTTATTCGATGCGCGTCATTTTCAAAGCCTGGCAACAATTTTCGAATTGGAGCGTATATTGTGACCTTGAAATGGGAAGACCATGGTGAGCGATGAAACCAGATTCCGCGGGATCATGTCACTGCAAAATGTAAATCTTATCTAACCCTTGAGGTGATGGCGGCAGAACCAGCGATTCCTTTCCCTTGCAGCTCTTTGATGTGTTGTGGTCAACCTGCTTTGTTTCTTAGTACCAAGACTTAGGGATGCATCCAGTCTTCATCCCTTAACTGTGAGTCTTTTGCGTTTTCCGAACTGCTTTTCTCAGTACGCTCCATAAGTATCTTTTTCAACGTACTGATCCAGAAGGCGCTTTGCTCTTACATTTTCATTGGCCTAGACCACCTGAGTTGAATGTTGATTGCCATCCGCTAGTGCTTAATTGGCCGTTCCCATGGTACCATCATACTCTCAGGTCTCTGTGATTTCCCTCAGCACTATACCCACACCAACCTATCAGCTAGCTTATAGCCTCGCATGCTTCTAAGCCATCCATCGCTTCTACACATGCACCGCTTGCTTTACCGCCCGTAAAATCTGCGAATGTCTCCATCATCCTGGTAGTACTCTCTTCAGGGCCTGAAGCTTTTGATGCGACACATCTCTTAAGGGCAGTGACTGCACTTGCTCTTGGCAAAAATTCCCAACCTATTGTCCCTCTATGTCCAACCTCCGCAAAACTCTGCCTTCAGACTCAAGCTTTTGCTGTCGAAGCCTTGTTACGTAACGCCCCCTCAAATGAACCACCGAAAACCTGTGCCTCATCCTTCACACGATAGCTCGAGTTTGCTCCGCCCCCTCCACAACAGCACGACCGACGACTATTTTTGATCCCTGTTTGATTCCACCACCCTGCTCACCCATTTTCCCCATCTGAACACCAGTTTCGGTTGCCAACCTTCCCTCTACTCCCACTACCTCTTACACCATACACTCTCCTCACAATCTGACGATGCGAGAGACGACCAGCAGGGCAAACCTTCGTCGAAGTGAATGTTCTCCCTCCAGAGATATTGTTTACCCCCTACTGAGTGTGATTCTGTGACTTCCGTAGTGCGTTCATACCTACTTCACCCACTATTTACTCCTCTGCCACCAGAACCGAATAAACATCGACGAAATCCGAAGACACACCCAGGCAACCCTACGCCATGTACCCCAATCTCCCAGTCCCAAGCCCCTCAGTGCGAAACGCCACAGCAATCGAGGTTATCAACTTCCTACTTAGCATGGTTTGCCCGCCAATGAACCTGTCGGTAGTGCTGTTTAACGTCAACCCGTTACTGCCGGAAGTACACAATCTCCGAGCCACTAGTGCAGCTGCACGAACAAGTCTGACTTGTATGACTGAAACATGACGCTTCGTTGAAATTCCAGACACAGTTATTTCAATAATTCGCCATATTATCCGCCGCTCTGACGGGAAGAACTCGAGGGGCGGGAGCTGTGCCATTTATTCCCACTCGGAAATTCCTGCAACTCTCATTAAAGTTTCCACTCTCGTAGGAATTTTAGACCCCATCTGGATCTCCATAGAATGGCCCAACCGACCTACACTAGCGCGTTGCACCAATCTACTACTGCCATCTTCCTCTGATTCTGTTGCCGACTTGTCACGTGTGATCTTCCCTGTGCGTGTCCTCCCTCATTCGTCCAGATTTCTGCTGGATGGCTTCAACATTCCGGGTATCTCCTGGTCGTCCACAGCGGGTCTTACCCGGTAAGCCTCGCTGTTTGCCAAACTTAGTGTAGACGGTTGGTCCCAGATTGTACGCATCCCAGCTCGTGGCCTACACGCCATAGACATTGTATTCTCAACTGAGGAGCAGCCGGATACGGCCGCAGTTTGTCTACGCCTCAAAAAAGTGATCACTGCGTCGTTTCATTCAATGCAGTCACATAGGGCCTAACTATTTCTCCCAGTGGTTCTCCTTAGACCTCCTCTGTACAGAGATTTTATAAGCTTTTTAGTCTGTTCGTGCGTCCCGGGAATAGAGCAACTTCTTTCTCTCGAAAAGCTCACGGATCATCCTTGGTATCTTTTACCACACCCAAGAGACCATTACCTTGTGTCCCCCATAAAAAATTTACCATGGAATCTCTCACCATGATAGGCCAGCAAAAGCTTTGGATACCAAAATTCACTGAGCGAGCGGAGCATATCAGAAATCTCCCAGAAATCTCCTCTCCCAATCGAAGCAATTTCTAGGTCCCCCTTATTCCCTCTAGGTCTCTCGTTCCGGATCTGGACAACCTAGTGCCAACAGCATGGAATCCACCATGCTCCTCTTTCAATGGGAGGCCACGAACGTCTGTCCGTCTTGTTTACCAGGTTCCTCTTTTCTATAAACGCCATAGATTACAGGCGGTACGGTCTCTGCTTCGGAGATCCGTTAGTGGCTGCTAGCTTTACTTCTTTGAGACCATCAGAGCAGTCTGCAATGCCGGGCGCCCCACTCTGAAGACCTAGCTGGATATCTGAAATACCTTTGATGAGGATCCCATGCATCCAACCTACAGAGATTTACCACCGTTAGCATCAGTGAGTCCCCATTTCGGTTGTTCAGTTCATACCTATCTGATAGAACAAAAATAACGCAAGTGGGTGACAGAGCCAGCTCCACTGTCAATTATTAGTGGAATCATTCAAATCAACGTGCTGTACTCTATCGTCTTTCTACCTAATATCAACGACATCTCTGGTGTCTTATCCCATATTAGGCCCTTTACCTGTGCAGACGATATAAAAATCGCCCGCACAATCTCCCGTCTACCAAAACTTTTATCTTTTACCAGATCCTATAAGATTTGGTCTCGCTGTCTCGCTGGTCAAATGCTTCTGGTCTAAGCACCTCTTCTGCCAAGACCCAGGTGACTTCCAGCAGCTGCTTCCGCCCGGCTCACGCGTTCACAATAATAATAATAACGTTTATTCCCAAGTAGTGAGTGGCATACCGTGAGGTATGATCATAAGGTTACAGTAAGAATAAAGCACGACTGGAGGGATTTGCGGGTACCGGGGATTGCGCGAACAAAAGGATAGTGTCAAGAACAATGGGCAATATCCGATGTGCACTTGGCCACGCCTAAACCATGAAAAACATTTACCAGGAGTCTATTTCACTTTTGGGGGAACATAGCAACAAGAGTAGCCCATCTATTCATAAGAGACTCTAATATAAATGTCTATATCGCCGAAAACAGAAATAACTCCCTGCTGTTTGAACAAGGGTAAAACATCCACTGGCCACGAGAGTGCTGTGTATGGCATTCTTCTTGCAGTTCAGGTACACACAGTTCGCCGGTTATATATAAAGTGTACTTCCAAACAATTTCCAATCTTGCAACGCAAGAGTGGCTCGGATAAATATTAAAAGTTGTCACAACATTTAGGCTTGCGTTCAGCGAGGGCTGCTTTATAGATGCTCCGATCTACAAATATGGGTCTGTCGGTATTTTGTTAAGTAGAAATTTTGCATATCACTCACTCGCAGAGAGTGCTCTGTCTCTCCTTAGGAGAGATTTCCGGATTATTGGAGAACAAAGTATATTAATTTTGCGAGCGCTCAGCTTCAGCTAAATTTACTTAGAAAAGCAAAAGCCAAAAAGTTTGATCACTTCAACCCTCCTAACCTTCAGATTCGCGGTTGCCTGCCCAATGATTTTTCCCACGTCTACTTAATATGGTGGGTCGCACAGGTGGACAGCTAGAACAGAATTTCCTCATTTTTCATTTACTTAATGTTCATGTTCACCTCGTCATTTTCTGCAATGTTTTGACTTTCTTTAAGGCACTTTCTTAAGACAGATAACGAAATATCGCAGAAGAATGCACACAAGCCCATTATTAGTAATTCTGACGTGTTTAGTTTTATCAGGACTCGCAACTTCAAAAAGCGCTAACTTCTTCAGTTTGGGCAGAAAGGATTCAGAATCAGTGTCTGGGGTACTTATTCTTAGGTTATTATGAATTGCAGAAACTGCAGGCGGATATCGGTCACATAAATGTAAAATGCAAAAGAAAAAGTTCGATTTCTCTCGGGTCAACGTGCAATCAACCCTTTGAAACTGATTTGTCCTCTCCCACATGTGGATATAAACCCGTCCAATCAAAACAAGCCTATCGTATTCTAAGTAATGAACTATAAATAGCGGAAGGATTGAAGAAAATTTACAACTTGCTCTTAATATCCTTCCATTTGCCGGTTAATTAGCTTCATTTATTCATATGTCCCTGTTAGAACTTTCAGCTGCAAAGCTACCGGTAAACAGTGGCACAAGCTGTGTCCATTTCGTAGTTTCTTATCCTCATTCACCAAATACCTTTTAATGTACGCCTATTTAGGACTTACGTTTCTGACAAAAAGCAGCCCAGCGTTATTCAACTGCACTTCACTTTATTGGACGTCCACTTTATTTTCTGCTCATGGTGCGTGCTGGTTCATCTCTGGTTGAGATGTCTGCTAACAAGAGTTTGTTCTCTTTTCCGGAGACAAGCGAGTTAGCCAGCGTTGCGTTAAGGTTTACTTTCATCTAATTTTGCCTCTATTGATTTAGGGGGGTTGTTTTGCTTCTTGTATATTCACTTTATCTTATGTTGGTTGCCGAGTTGTTAAAAGTAGACTGGTAAAAATTAGACATAGGAGTGGTATTCCATATATTTTGCGTCCACAAGTACAATATAGCTTATAGACCGCTCACCGGGTTATTTCAGCTGCAGAACTACCTGCAACTTTTGCCCATTGTAAGCCGTTCACATTTACCATAATTTGCGATATCTTATTACTTAAGCGCCGCTTTAACAGCCAGCGGTAATTGCTGACCTTGAAGATTCGCTCACTTAAACAAATCGACCAGGCAGATAATTTGCAGAACAATTTTCTAGACGAAGACATTCTTCACCAGGAAGTGGCAACTTGAGAACCTCGTTGTTTCCGGGAATTCGATGCCATATTGCGAATATTTAGCGGCATCTAACGCACACCCAAACGGGTCCAAAAATGGGTTTCAATTAATTTGAAACAATTACACCTACAAGTTTCTGCAAGACAATTGAATCTTGCAACATTAAGTTCGAAAAATTTATCTATGCCTTGGTGCGAGATGGTAAAGACATACAGGCGCTTTGGAAGTCCCAGGGGGAGACGCCGCTGCCTACAAGGCAGGAAAAGTGCTGGTTTTTACTTAAATTTCCACTCATTAGCACAATATTCTCTTTTAGATACAGAAAGGTATGTAAAATATTACCTAATTTCTAGCTTCCTATTTCAGAAGCGTATTGTTAGGCGTGCTTACTACTGGAAATGAGAACAATCTGAGGAAGCTTAGCACATTCACAATAACAATGAGTAGCCTACTCATCAGACTGGACTAAAGCTGACTTTTTCTCAGCGTTCATAGACGCATGTGGAATATAATCAGTATGCTAAACAGTCATCGTGCATTTGTGTGAAATCCAAAAAAACGACTAACTAACAAACCATGAAATTATCAGGAGGATACGAACACAACTTCCCCGCTGGTGTAGATTCACCTTATAAATCTGTTTCCTCAGAATCGTCCTGGCTGGACTTACTGAGTAGTCTTTTTCGCGGGATGTCTGACACATTTCTTGGGTTTCGAGGCAGTGGCAGCATTCATCAAGGAGAAAGTGAACTAGTCAACTACTCTCTTCTTGAAAGCTTTCACCTAAGCTTAGGTTCCTAAAGCAGGTATAAGTGAGTAATTTCTTCTCACTTGTAATTCTTTGATTTTACACGTCCTGAAAGACTTATTTTCCGAGTTCGGGCATCAGGTTCGACTTAAGTTGACATGACACTTTGCTTGTTTGGTCATTGGCTTTGTCTTCTTGTTGGGACCAAATAACACTCTCTACTCACGACGCCGACTTCTTACTTAAAAACGAAATATGCAACCAGGAAAAAATATTTACTTGAGGTTTCCAAACACACGTTCCAGTGGCTTTAGTAAGATTTAAACCAGGTACAACCACGAAGTAGTTTGAATAATGTAAACGAAGCCAATAACAGGTAATATCAATACAGGGAACAGTAAAAGCAATTGAAAGGGGGTTGACGAAAATGATACCTAATAAAGACAAGGAGCTGACAGGACCAAAACGGCCTTAGAATCGGAAAATAGTTGCAGTACCTTGGTAAGACCTCTAACGACGGCTGAAGCAATGCTCAGCGCACCACCGATCAATATACAATTTTCCGGCGGAAAAACCGCGGTGTATCGCTCCTTTTCAATAGAACGAAAGATTTTCCAGGGACGGCAGACACAGGCATGGATGCATTGTTAGAGTTGGTGGAAAGTCCAGACTCCAGGAGTATGTACCCGATTATACGTGTGACGATACGAAGCTGGAATTCCCTTGTGCTGTGGTGGCAGGATACATACGTTTTCCAGAGAACGACTTGGATGTCCAAATACTGTAAACCCAGTTTGACTGCCTCAGCTGTCGAAACTTGTGATCAAAACTCATATAAAATTGGTGGAAAATCCCTTATATTCAATAGCATTCTGACTGATCAGTTCAGTTTTCTGCCGTTACTGATTTCTTCAAGGCTTGATGGCTCTTTTGACACCTTTTTGATGGCCATCACTATTTTATTGGTCTAGTCCCGGTTCTTCATTCGTGGCGCTCATGATTTTTAAGTACTATGGACTGGTTTCTTCTTGTCTTTCTGTCCCCGATTTCGTTGCGTGTAATCAGCTAAACACGCACTGCTTTCGGCAGTCTTTCATTGTGTGTTTAAATTGTTCCTTCGAATTTCCGTTGGAAGTGGGTTTCCAGCTCCTACGGTCTCGGTTGTGTTTTTAAGCTTGTATCCCTAGAGTGTTTTTGGTGTTTGTTAGATCAGGCCAGTTTCGACATGTTTTCTGATGGCGTCTGCGATCATGTGCACGTTTTTAAGATTGTCGTCGCCTGCGTTACACAGACTGGGTTTCCATACTAGCATCCTCCCCGATCCTCGTGCACAGAAGTGGGCAAAGTTGATTTTGTTCTTAACAGCAAAGCCGATTTCATTTCCACAGTGTAAAGCCCCCTTCCGTTTGTCACACATAGTGCCTCTTGAAAAACTCATATTAAAGCCATCGGAAATTTGCTCTCAGTATCGTAGTCATGAGTTCATTTCAGGTTCATTCGTCTTCCGGTTGCTTTGTTTAGTCGTTTTGAGCCTGTCAATGTATCGCCAAGTGAAAATTTTCGGGTTTTGTGTATAACTTACATTTTTTGTTTCGGGCTCAATGTTTCGGTGTGCGTTGTCCTGCTTGAGAAGCATCCTGATATAACTGGTTTGTAAGAGTTTGAATAGCTCGAGGTAACTCAATGTCCAAGGCGCGAACTAACTAACCGGAAGGTCTGTGGTTCAAATTCAACCTCAGCATCTCGTGCGCTCATGTCTAGGCTTGGGCAAACTGAGAGTATCTCAGCCTTCGTGCTTCCTTCGTGTGGCACAGTAGCCAGCCACAAAAAGTTCTACAACTGAACTATTATTATTATTAGTATTACCACAGCTGCAGTGCCCCACAATATGGTCTGTATCCTTGAAGAAGACTCTAGTTTTCAGTTCTGCATTCTCCAACTAAATGAAGGATGCCGGCTGTTTTCCTGTTTTCACTGTAGACTGGAAATCATCAGAAATTATTTAGTGAATCATCCAATCGTTGCAGTTCATTCTTCTTCACGACAAGTAGTCACGCTTCGAGTGATTACTCGAATGACAAATTCTCAAATGGACAGTTCAGTTGTCGTGTGATTCATTGATACTTCCGAGCTACCTGTGGCTTTTGGATAATGCAAGGAGATGTTATTTTCAAATTGGTCTCAAATAGTCACCGGCGGTAATTGTTTCGAGGTAATTTGGTCATAAAAACTAAAGTTTAAACTGAAATATGGATGATTGAATGGCTAATGATCAACTCCATCATGGATCACGCCTGTATATCCAAGATAGCTCTAGCCAACAGCCTCAAAGTAAGTGTAGTTCCTTCATCCGCACTTCAAAAAGGCTCATTGCCCTAAACGTATTCTAAGCCCATTACCCATTAGGTTAGAAGTTATAACTTCTAAATCAAAATGGGACCAATCAAAGTACTGCTTTTGCCATGCCAATAAGATGTTGAGGAAGCCAAATAAATCCATCCATCAGATGTAATCCAACACTCCTCATTCCATCAAGACAAGCAGTGCCATTAGCCTAACATAACATTATATGGTCGTATCTTCGAGCCGTTTTCATGAAGCACGGCGGGTCATTGAATGACAACTCATGACAAGCATTCGAGTTTTAGCACAGGGAATTGCACTATAGCCTTACTACTCGGATAGAAGATAAGACCGAGATATATGATGCACAAATATAAGGGATGGTAGTTTGATTGATGAGTGACCGATAGAGAGAGAAATGCATGATTGCGAGAGTTTTAAGGGAAAATGTCCGCAGGAGAGCTCAAAAACTAAATGGCCATAGTAGCCTCAGGCAAACTATCCTTGTGGCGGAAGTGTACTTTACTAATTTCACTGTAATTAAGTGAATCACACAACCACCACGACTGTTCTCTGTGATATGGAGGGTCATGGCAATTCATTCTGCAGCCTAACAAGCGAATCTCTTCTGTTATTCATCCAGTTACTACTGTGTGTTTTCTTGTCTTGCTAGGAAGCGTGAGTTGACTAGTGAGCCGCGGAGCCGCAGCGGATTGTTTTTACTCATCTACTTCTCGTGGCCATCATCTACTTAGTCTGTCGGTTTAGGCCATTCCGGGATATTTACAAAGAGTAATATTTGATGACTCCGTAGGTCTTCCTGAAGGACAAACCTCGGGAAACAAAGCAGCAGTTTCCGAAAAGCTCACACATTGGAACAATAATTTCACTCAATGAGACGAGCGCGGTAACTCTGTCTGTTAAAGCAGCTGATGTTGACCCAAGTTAATGTGAGCCCCTAAAATTGTGTGAAGGTGGTGTATTCTAATGGTATTTATTTCGCCATAAAAAGGAATAGTTCAGTGGGTATTAGTTCGTCCGAAATACTTTGGGAAGCCCAACAAGGTATTTAAATTTTGGACAAAAGAGTAAGCTAAAAACCGACCAGCAGTTTCAGCCAATATGACGAATTGGCTGATTTGCTTAACCGCACCATCACCACCACAAATTAGGCTACAGGTTTAATAGTCACTTTTCACAAACGGCCCACACCTGAACAAATTGCTGACTGTTCCATACATCGAGGCACAGCACAACCTAAGATTTCACCCTAAAATTTATGAAAAATATCTCGGATGCGTTTGTGTATGTGTGCTTATGTGGGCTCTGGTGGTAAAAACAATCCGACTGCGAACTATGTTCTCGATTTCACCAGTGTGTCAGTAATTCGGAAGCACTTCATACCAGTACGTACCGAATAGACACTAGACTGTCACATACTTGTGATGAATACACAGTCTTTTATCACGTGTTTAGTATGATCACACGGCTGCTTAGTCCTTACTTTGTAAGGATCCAAATGCTCAGCTAGAACTCATAGCAAATGTAGACTGCAGTTGATTACTAATCTGGTATACGGTCCGGAATCAGAGACAGTCCGGAATCTCTCTCAGATTCTTTAAGTTGTACATGGATGGACCTGGATCTCCATGAGTTCAAGCATTTACAGTCTGTCACTCTAGTCGTCTAGTTGTCTAGGTGATCGACAACCTGAAGATAATTTGACCAGGCTGAGTGACAGTGGGTGAATTTTTGTTTCTGTTTACTAAAAATAGCTGAGGCGGTTACCTGATGTTGCGGAAAATAATAGAAGCTTAGTGTCCCAATGTATCTGTCTGAGTTTAGGCATACGTGCATGGATTTCAACTTCAACCTTTCCAAACGGGATAGAGTATAGTCTCTGCCCAAACTGCATCAGATGTAGTTACACTGTTACTTGTAAAGGTAGTATGATCCGAGTCCTTTGCAATAAACTTAGTTTTATCCATATAACAATCCAAAGAAAGAGAATGACGGGTAAACCCCGAATGTGCCCTTTAGTTACCATTCGTAAGTATAATGAGATGGGTTCAAAATCATGCGCTCAGAATGTAATTAGCTTTAGGTAGCCATAACTTGCTCAGAATGCAGCATAAGTCACAAGGTGAGCGAAAATTTTATCTGAGAAGTCATTACTCGAGTAGTCAGTCAATAAGTGACTACGTGATTTGGATTCCGTGATTGGAGAATGAGTGGTACAACATCCCGTCTAAGTGCGCTTCCTTCACAGTCCTAGCCAGTCGCCCACGCCTAACCGATTAGGTATTCAAGCTACTAATTGGAAGGTCGCAGTTTCGAAACTCACGGGAAATCAGTGAGCTGCGCACTGCTGCTGATTCCCAATAAGGGTGAAACAACTGTACAGTGTTTCTCGGCTATTCAGCATAGATTAGCTTCACGTACACGAACAAATCTGAGTTGAAGACCTGTGTTATAACATTGGGACACATTTCCGTACGCACGTGTGCGTGACCTTATTTATTTTCAGTGGAGGGAAACAAGCTGTATTTGATCAGCGAGTTAGTCAGGAAGAGATTAGAAGAATCACCCATGAATTCAGCGACGCATGGGTACATGAAGATTCATCTTGTGGATTTCCAAAAATCGAGCCAAAACCTATCTTTCCCGATTTTTTGTTCCAGCGTAATTTGGCTGCCGTCCCACCAACAATCTATCGTAAACTGCACACAAGGATATCTTTGTCTGTAGAAAAGCTTAACCGTCCCGAAGCAAGTAACACGGTTGGCAGTATCCACAAAGGATGTGGAAATCATACAAGAGCTGGTTTATGTGTTCTGCTACCTGGACGAATCGTGGCACAGTTCCATACTGCAGCCAACCTGATGGTGTGTCGTAGAAGCAGTCAAGTGGACACGTATATCGAATAACCCAACGTCGCAGTGAGCTGTAGGACACGGAGACAAATCTGACATCAAGTCAGAATACGGCGTCTAACAAACAGGAAGAGTACAAAGGAGATTCATTAGCGACTGTTACTTAAGTAGAAATTTACACAGATTTGTCGGTCGTATTTTTGGCTGGTCGGAATACGCACGTGATCCATCGGTCTTTCTATATAGAGTGTCAAGTTTTCGTGTACCACCTGGAATATTTAATCCTTATTTAGACTCGCTGGTTCCACCATGAGTAACCTGAATTCCTGTAATCGACAGTGGTTGGTAGACCGGTCGCTTTGAGTCTACAGAACTTGTTTTCACTGCGTCGAACTGAAGAGTTGTGATGCGTTTTCACTCGAGTAGCCGGTAAAAACCAATGTCCATGATCGGGTACTGAGTGCTTCATACCCCTATGGGTGCGCCTTGATCATAATCATTTAAATTTTTTAAAGTTCTAATTCGCATAGGAATTCATAAAGTGTGTATGCTCTTGTTTCCAACTAAAAATGTGGCAAATGAACAACAATTCTCAATTAATCACCACTGGTTTCATTTTAACTACGGGATAGAAGCCATACCTGGTACTTCCCAGTAGCCACAAACTGCTATGTTCAGCACCGCTGTTGCTCTTATAGGGCAAAAATTATTGCTAGAAACGGGCTGATGCAAAGTTACTCCAAATCAACATCGAATTAAAACCCACACTACTACTTTGAGAGTGTATTCTAACGAAAATTGATTGTCTTCCTTGATTTGACTAATTGGTATATTTCTGGTGGGTGATCGTCTAGGATTTAACTTTGACGCAAGCCTCTTTGTCTTTAGGTAAGCTGCCCATCAGGAAGGCCAATCCTGCGACACCATTGATGTTGTTGTGGATGAGTTTTAAAAATACATGTCAGTACCTACGATCACGCTAGTCGGTTCACTTTGGGGGAGGAGCAACGTAATGGGACCTAAAATTTACCAATCTCCCAAATCTATCCGTCTGTTTTTTGTCTTCTTTTTGGAAGTGCAAATACCAACAACCAAAACGAGTCCAAGGATGAGGCAACGTCATTCAATCAGTATCTCGATTTACTATTCAAGACTGAATCCGATCTTGACCAGGGAAAATGACATACACACGATCTAACCAAGACGGCTGAGGCCGACTTGTTTTATCAGTTGACTTCCAGTATGGTAAAATGTCGTCTGCCAGAGCGAAATTTAGGAGAACGGGAGCCTAAAATCATGATATGGCCTAATGAAAAACGATGGATGCACAATAGGTTGTCCTTTACGTCTCCGCATCTCAACAGCAAAGTTGAGAGGCAACAGTCAGGACCGCTCACTGAGCCATCTCAGTTTGGCTACAACACAGACGATAACGTTGTACTTGTAAAACAAGCTATCATCCCGACACAAATTAGCCATTTTTGTATATCTAAACTTACACTAACTTTGTGCCTGTTACTGAGCTGAAATTTAGCCGGGTTTTCTTGGTTTCGATCACTGAAAGAAACCAATTGGGCAGTTTTGAACAGTGTTACTTGCAAAGAAAGGACCAGTTATTAACTTCGGTAGCTTCGATCTGTTAACACAAAGGTAAAAAATATTAGGTATTCGACTTTAAAAACAATGGGGGTGTGTTTAGCCAAATCCACACAAAACCACTAAAAATTTTGGAATGAACATTCTGCCAGGGCGGATATTATAAACGTGTCTTAATCAGCCAAGGCTTGCCATGGCCAGTCGCGCAAAATTCTGCATGCTTATCAACGCCCTGAATGCTCGGGTTCATCAGAGAATGTATTTAATTAACAATTTCACAGTATTCTCCTAACCATTTTGTGATTATTATCCTGAATTCTACCAGTTGTACTCTAGTTGTGGACAAATAACACAGTTGAACACATCATCCTAAGGGGTAAACAACACGGGGCTAATTTAGTTGGTCTGAGTGTGTTTTTAGTTGAAGTTACCTACGGGCATGTCAATGTGAGAAGAATGACTCAACCACCTGGTTATGGCTTCCCTCGCGCACGAAATGTTTTGTCTTCAAAAGTTGAAAACGATGCCTGGCATTGTTGTGTAACAATGGAAACGTTATACAGAACAAGCACCGATTCAAAGATACGGAGTAACACAGGATGACATAGTGGGAGTTGTGACAGACAAAATTCGTAAACGTTCCAATCAGCAGTAAAGAACAAGCAGCTATTTACACATCCTTTTCAGGCGCTGATAAGGCTTTCATTTCGTGAAACTCTAAAGTTCAACCCAATGAAAGAGAAACGTTCAGCTGCAGCACCCTTTCGGTGCCTAACTGCCGTGTCACCGGAAGGAAGCACGAGGGCTGGGATACTGCCAGGTTGCCCAAACCCAAACAGGGGAAGCCGAGAAGCAGAGGTCGGGTTCGAACGGTGGACATTCCGGTCAGTAAATTCGCGCTCTACCCACTGAGCCATCTCGTCCCATCTCGCCATCTGCACTATAGATGTTTACTGGATCCGCAGAAGCAATGTTTGTCCCAAATGCGAATTCTGCCCGATCTTCTCTTTTGCACCTTGGCTGTCTTCCAAAACTAGTCGGTTTGCTATACAACAGGCTGTCTCAATTGGTTCGCGTAGCTGCTCAGTCTAAGAGCACCACAGCCCTGCTGAATGCTTTTACTCAGCAGATATAATACCATGTGATTTTAGAGAACTACGTCTCAGACACATGTATCACGTGATCCATTATCAACGTATTTATTCTGACCGTTGTATAACGCTATTCGTAATCCGATCAGAATGATACTCACAAGCGTGTTGCAATCATTTTTCTGTGTTTATGTTATGCTACAAATGTGTAGCGCAAATGGTAAGCTTATCTGATGCAAATCATTCATCTTTCGTTAACCAGTCTCGTGGTTTTATTTTCATCAGTTCGATGCAATCATTCTGATCGTACAACGTTTGCTATTTCCATCATACGTGTTAGGTGTTGCCTAACACGGGGACTCGTCAGAATGCCGAAAAATCTTGCATAGAAATACATTACAAAATTGCATCAATTTATCAGAGGAGTAAACGTCCTGGTTCTAAGTCATATCCCAGTTAAAAAAATGCCGAATGGCAGTTTAGCTTTCCTATGATACTTTTATAGACAGGTATTCAACTGATATGTTTTTCTCTTGAGCTTATGTCACCCAAATCACAGTGTTGTCAAGTACAGCTTCCGTCAGGTGTCTAAGTTTTGGATCAATGCTTTACAATGAGACTATTGTTAGATCTTCTGCAAATCAATGTTTGTCTGTACTATCTAGTACCCTTGCAAAGTGTATCATAGGGAAAGAGATTTTTACATTATATGAATTTCGCTCAATAAAATACTGTTTGGTAAAGGCAACACTTTCAAATTCTTGTCCAGGACAGTGAAACAGAGGCTTGAGAGTGAAAAAGACTAACTAAGGACCACCTTCCCCTTGCAGTCTACTTGCCCTGTTTACCGAGTAGGCTACCCCACATCCTATTCATTCGCTCCGATTTCACAGGTAGACCAAGCAGCAGCCGAAGGCACTCAGCAGCATTAGCTGGACTTTCATGGTGGTCTTGGTGTAGACATTATCTTGATACCCCTAATGTAAAGCTGGGGTGAAGACGCGTTTCCTTCCTTCTGCAAACATGTTTGGATTGAACAATTCCTTCGGCTAGTTTTTTGACACACTTGCTATTGGCACGCAATCTCTATGAGGATTCGTGTCAAACAAGAAGGGTTCCTAGCTCTGAAGCAGTTGGACTTCAATGCTTTCATCTTTTTTGTAATCCACTTCTACGCGCATTTGTGCATGGTTTCCTGAAGTTGATGCGTTAACGCACACTTGTTCTGGAAAAAATGATTTTTTTAACCAATGGCTAGTGTTCGGAATCATTCTTTTGGGTCTTTATGCTTTAGAGAAACCTTAAGTATCTACAACCAACTGATATTTCCAAAGTTGGTTCTAAATTTTTTGCATGATGATGGGCAGGTAAAAGGGTCTCTCATTTACCTGGCAGACTTCACTATCCATCTTGGTGGCAGTCGAATGCGGCAGCCCTTAAGGATGCAATGCTTGTGTGCTAATGATATGAGGACAAAAAATATTAACTATGCCAACCAACTTGTCATTTATATACCTGCGCACGCGTACAGGTCCTCAACTATTCGGGATACTTAGAACCATTACTTCATAGTTGCACAATTGTAGTGAACAACCACATAAGAGTATGTGGGAACCTGATCTGTGCCTCGCAGCGTCTTATCTGTTTGTTTCAGCGTCTACAGAAGACACGGGCGTCATCAATGGAACCAAAGGAGGAAGTGCTGTTACTGAGAAAGTGACGACAGTCACCGAAACGATTAAAGACAAAAGCACAAGTTTGACAACACCAGAGGTATCGAACACCATGAAGAACGACCCCACGACTAAAAGTAAATCAACCGAGGATACTGAAACTCTCTCGTGCATGAAACTGTTTTTTGGTATAACTTGCGACACACACATACAACTGGTCAGGCAGAATAAGAAGACAACTCCCCAGTTTATCTGGGAAACAGGGTTGCTTTATGATAAAGTGGACGGTCAACGAGTTTTCAACACTTTCTAAGTAATGCGTTAAGTGGCTACTTGCTTTCATCAGTTGTACTATGCAGCATCCTCAAGTGCGATATTTTTTGTGGCATTTTACGATATTATAGCCTTTGACACGAAGTTTTTGGGGTTCATCATTTGCAAACTACCCACTAGCACCCCAAAATTACGTCAGGTGCTCCTGTCAGTGTTGTCACATGGGACAAGCACAATACGCAGTGTGAAAACGGATGTCCCAATACAAAGCCGGTTCAGTATGTTTCATTTATTTGTAGAGTTAAAGGGCTGTTTGATTTAATTTCATGTCTTACATAACAGGTTGCTTTGTTGCCGATGTCTGCTTGATTTTCTTGTTATTGTTCCTTTGTTTGCTCGTCCATCAAAAAGTTCTGTGAAGGAATAACTGGAGTTTAGTACCAAGCAATCCAAATAAGGGGCTACGATGCCCATGCTTCGGTTACATATCCTCCATGATGAGATCATCGTCTCAGATGTAGTATCTATCAGGAGAAATCACCTCCTGGACGAAAATATGTTGTGTCAGTCTTTTGAGTTAGTCACTAAAAAACTGGTTTCCTTCTGAGTATAATGAAACTACAGAAGTGATTAGATAGCTGACTTTTGTGCCCTTTCGTGGAACGATGGACTTACACTCACAGATATTTTGGCTTCTGCGAGCAAATGACCCCAAATTGATGGTCTTATATTGACCCATCAAGTCTCTCGGTTTTCTAAGTTTGCCTACTAATAAGTAACATGGTCGTAGCCTAGCCCCCGTTTCATCTACGCATTTTATGGGCGCTAGCCATCACGCATCTTTTTCCCGTTTTCATTGTTTCCTCTCGAGAGAAAGCATCCAGCAAACTGGGTAAATTCTAGTAGTTTTTTGTAAATGGTTATCAGGATGGGGGACAGCCGTAGAAAGTTAGTCGGCTGTTTTTCGAGTAGAAATAACGGATACTTATTCTAATAGTTTTTTGTAAATGGTTATCAGGAGGGGGGACAGCTGTAGAAAGTTAGTCAGCTGTTTTTCGAGTAGAAATAACGGATACTGAATAATGGCACCAAAGTAATCCAAAACGGTTTCAAATTCCACCACGAACGGATATATGCTGTGTGCAATGTACTCCGACATCCGGCAAACAGCACACCCTAGTCACGCCAACCGTAGCGCTGGAACGAGCTTGTGGGCTCGTTTTTCTTCTTGTTTGTACACCCAGCGTGGTGGAAGGCGAGGCGTACGTCATAGCCGCAGCGGCGACCCATTGGACAACCACCGGCCCCATACGTATGGTCAAAGGACTAGAATCCGACAAATACGAAACCAAACCGCATACAAACACGAGGGGGCAGTCAGCAAGTGATCGGGAGCCAAAAAATCTGTTTAAGTTAGAATGAGATGTTAGACGCCAACAATAGGAAGGATGCCCTAATTAAACCCGAATAACTTTGGGCCATACACGAAGGCAGACTGATCATTTATCGATTTTGTACTAGTTGAGACCTCAGAGAGAGAGAGAGGGAGAGAGAGAGAGCAGAAAACAATAGGCTATCGCACATGCAGCCTGGTGACTTGCATCGACTGAATAAAATCAAGGTGCCGTTCGGGATATCTTACTTCAGATTTCAGAGATATTAGGTACATCCTGAACTTAAGAAATCTGGTTCTTCTTACAGTCACTGGTTTGTTTCAGCCTTGCTGGAAATCACAAAGCTATACCCCATAATATCCTACTCATAAAGTTGCTGAACTGCCCTGGAGTGCTCATTACTAGATTCGACCCTGTTGAGGTTCATCTGGTGGACGCAATTTCCGTTAACCTTATGTTCCACTCGTTTGCACACTAACTTAGTTTTACTCAGATAATCAATTGGATCCCGGTTCATCCTATTATTTAAACGAATGTGCTGTTCAGCAACCCTTTCGCGTTTCAGTTGGTACGATATTCGCGACACCCCAGTATAATTTCTTGATTGAACACTATTAATCTCTTCTACATTATTACTATTGTTTTTGTTCTGCGTATAAGATAAGCACTACCCATTGTGTACATGGACTTATGGTCAATTTACATTTCTTATACAACAGCACAACTGAAGAAACTCGAAGCAAGCTTTTAAGTATCCTGGGCATTTGTGATGCACAGATGGTCAGTTGACAGAAGCAGCCCGATTCCAGGCTTTCCATACGCTCGGACAAGTGACATTGGACACGACCATTTTCTGTACACAAATTACACTACATAATCATAAAACTAATGTACGACCACTACTGCGTCCCCAGAAAACCTGTCCTCATATCATCCGGGATGGTGAAGTATCCAGTGTCACACGCTAAATTTGAACAATATAGGGCAAAGAATCTTCTCTAACCTAACCTCTCTGCAGTTCAGGAAGAACCATCCAACCACGTCTACCACTTACTTCCGATCCTAGGCGTTTCTACTGGCGTCAGTGCTGGAAGCTCCACCAAAGACACAACTACCAAAGAGGCCAGAGGCAAAGCTGTCGAGGATACAGTGGATCCTAAAAGCTCTGCGGGCGACTCCGGTATGACAGCGACACCAACCAAAGGTAAAAATAACTATCCGCTGTGGTGAACATTGTTTGAAACTTTTTACGTATTATTTAACGTTTGGCTTTCGACGGTCGCGATAGGTGGTGTCAGATTTCAAGATTAAACTCATTCAGTCCGATGAACATATGCCTGTAAAAAATACACCTAGCGTTCAAAGATGGTAACATTCACTCGCATGCGAGACTATTATTAACCACATGAGCCCGAGATGGCTAAGTGGTTAGAGTGCGAATTTACTGACCGAATGGTCCGTCGTTCGGACTCAAACCAGGCAGTACCTCAGCCCTCGTGCCTTCGTCTGTTGCCGTGGCAGCTAAGCACCGAAGGAGTGTTACAGCTGAAAGGTTATTATTTTTAGTATTTGTTTACCAGGCTGTTACAGCTGAATGAGATTAGGGGAACTAGTGAGGAGCGCTGCTCTGTTACACAAGCTTGTCTGACTCAATTCACTGCTGAAACTGCGCTCTACTCTACGTTCTTTCTCTGCTCACGTATTTAACCGGTGGAACTTCAAATCCATAACTGTCGTGTTCTTGGTCATTGCCGGTTATCTCAGATAAGTGCGTGTTGTCTTAACAATGGCATTTTTTATTCTATCGAAGAACGCCACGTAAGCTAATCCACAGGGACGCAAGTGCATCGTTAGCAAATGTCCCAGTGCAAAAGCGAAACTGAATAATTCTCCAGGCACTCTATTTGGGCCAGAGTAACATTGCATACCAGGTGATTATGAGAAAAACTTTCAAATTCCAAGGCAATCTCTTTTTGCAGAAAAAGGATTAAAAATTGCAGTAGGTTACATTGCCAATTTTCTTGCCCACGGCTCTGCTTTGTCCAGGTTGAAGGTGGAAGGAACGTGGGTGACGTATAGCCGATATGTTTGCATTAAATAAAAGCAAGAAATGATTTTGCCGCAATAAGGAAATGATTACATTTTAACACTGTTGCAGGAGAAGTGCCGTCTCCATGGTGATGGCTTCGGTTCGAATTCAGCACGATATAACAAGCGTAAGCGATCCTACTAATAACCACTTATCCGACAGCAAGATAGCTGCCTATCTATACACTGTTATTTGCAAGTGGCAGTAATTCTTTTAATGCATAAGAAATAGAGAGATGAAACCAAGTGGATCTCACTTTTTCATGTGCAGTCGGACAAACGTTTGGAACAACAAACAGTCAATAACTGAGTGAATGAGACTCAACTTGGGCAAATTCTCTTAGCTCTGAGAACATCACCATTTCCTCTAAGCCCCTATTTGTGATAGATGCAGGTATAAACAAGGGCCACGGAATTATTTTGTAGCTCTGGTCTAACAAGGTAGCTTATTAGATCATTCAGCCAATATATTTAATATCTTTTAGTGCAATAGAATAAAAGGCCACTATGTCTCTCGTCGGTTATACAAATACATCGATTTTTAGCACCGAGTGAAACAGCCAGCGTCAACAACACCGAAGATCTATCCATGGCAGAAGGAAGTGAACCAACTACTAATACCGGAGGTGAGTAAATCAAGCGGCGCAACTCTTAGTTACTCACAATGTGGGAATCTTTATTCCATAGTTTACCTTGTACGTATATTATTTTTAGGCATCTGAGTCAAAAAGTTGGGGAATACACTGTCACATGCGGTCCGGCAGGTGCCGGTTTTTCACAAATGGTTAGCTCGTTTTCCCCATAATGCACAGTGCCTTCAGACATTGCATTTTCACTTTTTCGTTCGGCTAAAGCAGAATCTCAACAACGTCAGATTTCTGCTGCTTCGAGAGCTCAGAAACTCCGGTCAGCTAGTTTAATACACTTTGAGTTTTATTGATCGCACCTCATCATTGTGAATATCAAGAAAAGGCGGTGCTTTCCAACAGTTCATGGTTAACCACCCACTCAAACGCCTCCACAGCGTCTCTTAATTAAGTCATATGACACCAACACCCACGAGTTCTGCTTCAAATCAACTACCAGAAAACGATGCACAGAGTACCACTGTTGTTTCACCACATTGTGGTCGCTGTTCACTATTTAGGGGCCGACAGATATTTACCGTTGTAAGAGTTATTGGCGCATGCTAAAACCAGATGACGCAGTTGGCATTCATACAGTTGCAACCAACCTATGAAACTTAAATCGTATACGTTTTACCGTTCAACAACAGAAGGTTATCATTGTCCGCTAGGTGTCTGGAGGGCAATAGTATTAGTACAAGTATTGTCTTTGTATTTCAAGGTGAATTTCCACCAAGCCACATTATAATGACCCTAAAGTGCGCGGTAGAATGCCACTACAAAGAAAACGATTACCACTGGCTGCATTGTGAGCCAAAAGCGAGCGCAATCTGGATGGTATTGAGAAATAGGGCCGTGATGGTTGAAGCGTGAACATACAAACCGAAAGACCTGTGTTTCAAACCCAACAACGCTATCCCGACTGGCTTTGCTAGAAGTGGATTACCTAAGGCTCATGAATCGTTCGGGTGGCATGACAGCTAGGTACCGGAAGGCTGTTACAGCTGAATGAGACACCGGTATTGAAAACGACTGTTTATGCAACGAAGTTCCCAACACAAGTCATTGCGACAACTAACACTTTCATGACTCAACTAAAATGCACTCGTTTTTGACACAAGAAAAGAGCATATTTATTTAAGGATAACTGAGTGACTCTACACTGCGTGGTATAGGTAAGGCAATCCTATAACCTCCAAAAAAGGCTAGCCAGGAAAGATACCGACCATCATGTAAGTTTAACAAAATCGTTCAATCACAACCCACCGTCTGATAACTAGGGATACTATAAAAGAAATATTCAGTATTACGGATGGATAGAGCCTAAAAGAGCTCATATTGCTGGATCGTACATTTCTGAACTGATTCAATGAAACATACTGGTTCCATGTCTGTGGCATTTACTCCAGGTTGACGACCTAGATGCCAATGAACTATGTCCCTCGGTTGACAAGCATGCGTTCGCCGAGGTAGAATTTAGTGGTTCCCGGAAGATGTCTACTATTGAGATTTCTTAGGCAATCTTGACAATAAACAGGGTTCAGCTATAGACGTGATACACTAATTATAAGTTTGCTGAAAACCCTTCGACAGCCTACGACCGGTTTCGCCCTTCTTGCGGCTCATCAGGTAGGCGCAGTCCCTGAGTTTCCGTCATCATAAACGACAGATTCAACTGGGTTACAGGTGAGCCTTCCGCAAAACCAAATTGGTTTGCAAGTGACTGTACTTCGCTAGGGTTCAGCAACAATCACAACGCGGGTTCCCTCTAGTTTCTTTTCGCATGAAAAAGAACTAAGGTGAATCCGTTCACTTGGGACCTAATTATGCCCACATCTTGTTGTGAGGGCGGTACATAGCTACACATATGACTTACTAGCGCTTAAGTTGAATCCGATGGGTAAAAATTCTGTTCCAAATGTTTGATTCTTACAGTCTCAAACGAGTGATTACCTATAATGTGGATTACCTGCTGACTTCGTCTTTTATGTCGAATCAAATGTTCGGTTCAAGGAAAATTGTCCAGCGAGCAACTGTTGTTCTGATGACTGTCCTGTAGGATGACGAATTGAAAATTTGTTTTTTCAGCTTCTTTTTGGCAGGGAGATGAGAACACAAAACACAATCTATATTAGGCATTTCGCCCGGACATGTAAAATGTCCGTCACTTAACTGGACAAAATCCAGCCCAGTATCAGCAAATCAAATCACTGTGAAGAGTTACGTGCTTCTTGTTCATTTTACTGGCGTATGTTTTGGACTTTCAACTCAGCTTCCAGTATTCAACACTTGTGGATGAGCTCCGGGAACAGTTCAGAAACCAGCTGAGAATTCATAATAGATGACCAAGTTTGTCAGCTGTCTATCAATCACGTTATAGGAACGTGCGTACATTGAATCATTTTCCTGACAGGCTTAACAAATCTCACAGGAACAAGGACCACATCTTCGTCGACATGCTGTTCAGTATGAGCATACAGTCCGCTGGAAGGAACAGGATTCGCATTTTGTCATGAAGCCCTTCATTCCTTGCTGAAAATAACCCTCTATGACCACGATGATTTTTTGCAGGGAAAGACTCCGTGTTATAAGGCCTGTGTGATGGTAAGCCATACATATTTCCTAATTCGAGACTTTACATATTCGAAGGCCAGGTCATAAATTCCAGTTATTATTAAAAGACCAGCTAATTCAAATTGATACGACCGACTCCCAGATTATGCTTGAGAGTGCGTGCATATAATGCTGTACAAAATGTCTTACTATGCAATAGGTTTGTTCCTGTAAACTTAGGCTATAACTTTACCAATGTTCACGTTGAACCGAACCGTCTGTACTGTATTCTGTACCATAGAATGCAACTTTTGCTCAGATTTTTCTCATTTCTGCTGTTTTATAAATGTAGTTCGGATCAACGGAATTTATGGATATGAACTCCTTTCTGGTTTGGGGATCGTCCTACTGACCTCCATTCTCCTGAGGTATATAATCATCTCGTCATTATTATGTATGGTTTAGTAATACTTGTATATGGAATTCGGCAATAGGGCTCAGTTTTGCGCTCCATGTTACTTTGTACAAATGAGAAAATACCTACAAGATATTTAGGTCCACCTTTTCTCGTTTCCGAACTAAAATACCCATTTAGGTGCTTCTGTTTGTGGAACACAACAACAAATGTCATGCGATGGAAGAACTTCGTATTGTCTCCGCGTTTTCCATGTACTGAACTACACCACGTACTTTCGTCTTTTGAGTATCACAAGTCTAGGTTTGACTTACGCTTCTTGGTTGATAGCAGATGAACACCGTAATTTTAGGTCTTCTTTAGTTCCTCCTCAATTATTCTCGTTAGTCCACAATAAGATAGATGAATACTGAAATCAATTTTCGCCCTTATTAGAGCTCAGTAGCAATGTATGTCGTTAGTTCTACCAAGATCCGAACGCGCATGTTGCCACCTGTGTGTGATCTAATCGGGGTTTGCGCACAAGGACGAGAGAAATACCTTACAGACGAGACTGACCTGAATGTGAGATCAACTGCATACAACTGATAGTATAACTACTAATGAGGTTGAATTACAACCCGACAATGTGGTGATACCGTGATTGCAGTGGCAGATGTTTAGGTGGAGAGTTGGGTGAGGACATATAATAGTCGAGGTGTGTTCTAGAACATTTGCGCCGATAAAGTAAAGCATTTTTGTGGGGTTGAGCTGTCATAACATGAAAACTGCGGTTACCACTGCTCACATCAAATGTCCTGAGGATATTAGTTTCATCAGTCCGGTTTTATTATTCCATGAATTGTTAAAAAATCCCCTTTTCTTCCTCCTCATTTAAACCTGTCAAGTTTACGGAGCAGTATAACTCAATTCAACCTAGGAAGTGACAACCCCATTTTCAGATTACTTTCATACAAACAAGTTTGATCTTACCAAATGCGTCACAGTTATACCAATAAATTCACTTTCAACTTTCAGACGTTTGCCGACAACTTGAAGAAGAACCGTGCTGAATCAGAAGTATTTGCTTCGAAGAAACGTCGTAGCGTACATCTTGTTATGTTGACAATTATGCTGTAGATCTCTTTTTCCAGTTGACTTCAAATTGCTCGAGTTTTTTATGCACACGGAAATATATGTTTTGCTGGTAGTAAGAAGAGTTTGTGAAACCAAGCGCAATCGCCACAAAAGATGAAAATCTCAGGTTGCATGACCTTTCCATTTGATGTCATTCAAAACCAGGCAACATGAACAGCGTCACGGATGGACGACGCCCTCTCTGACTGCTGTTCAGACACTGGAGGTCGAGGAGCATATTGTCCACCTACTAGCTATAAGTTGGCGGGTTCGATTCTCCTTGGAGATGAGCTTTTCAGCACTATTTGACTTCACTTGCAGGACAAAATCTCAAATGAAATAAATAGGTATTAAAGTAGGAAGTTACTGTCCAAGTCCAACCTTTCTTTCTGAGCCGAATACCAGATGTGTAACTGTTTTCAGTGGTAGATCTAACTGGAATAGTGCTGATTCTGGTCACAGCAGTGCATAACTGAAATGATTTATACAAATTTTGTCATTCGCCAGACAGAAATGGAAACAGTCTGGTCACAATGCAGCTCTTTCAATCCAAACATTAGAATGCTCAGCCTAGTGCATTTACATACCAATATAGTCGAGAGAAAAATGATTAGCCAGTTTGCGATGAGTCATGAGTTAGATAAAACAAACGCAAGAAAGCTACCTTACATCTGAGCACCTCCGATTGCGTGCTAATTCGTTGCACGCAAGAAACAAACAAGATTAATTGGAAACAGAGGACCGAAGAAAGATAACCCTCAGGATTGACCTTCGTTTGATTACCCTACTAATTATTCTGTAGTACGATTCGCTAGCGGAGCTACCCAGAGTCATAACTACCATACATTTGATGTCCAGCGGCCCGAAAGGCTTCCTTTGAACTGCATTGATTGTTTTAAGGTATTCTGTGGTCTGCGTGGTGTGAAATTCCACACAAGTCTTAGTTGAGAGCTTCAATCACGGTATGATATGAATTCGCTCTTTGGTATGCCTTCCTGAATGTAACCTAACCATACCGAACGGACAGTGTGATAAAGCTATGACAAACATTCAACGAAGTTGCATGCTAGACAACTTCAAGACAATCAACTCAGTTGTATAAACACGCGACCTGAGTAAAAGAGTGCATTTTCAGATAGATACGTGCAAGAT
This sequence comes from Clonorchis sinensis, assembly GCA_003604175.2. Taxonomy (NCBI): domain Eukaryota; kingdom Metazoa; phylum Platyhelminthes; class Trematoda; order Opisthorchiida; family Opisthorchiidae; genus Clonorchis; species Clonorchis sinensis. Next base: position 55,025,008 of record CM030370.1, read on the forward strand.
ATTGTGAAAGCGACCAGAAAATACGTGCCATTTTCGTGTGAGAAAATCGTGTTTCCCATAGACAGAGGTAATACAAGTGGGAGGATGAAGCCCACGAAGGCAAAATTAATTGCTTAGTGTAATTTACTCGGTATGGTAACCCCGAGCCCCCAAAGGCAAAGTATTCCAGGGATAACAAGCTATTTCCTCAGTATTGATTCTCCCCCGTTGGGAGTGCCTGGACAGAAGTCTATATCACACTATCTCTATTCTGGTGAAAGTTTTGTGGATGTGTGGTGGACTATCTATCTCGCTTACGTTGGACCGAATTCTCCAGATATTCAAAAGTATGACATGCGTGAATGCAACATCGCCAATTTGCGTGGACGCCATCAGCAGTCATCGTCTAGGTTCACAGCAATGAATAGTTTGGTTTCGATAGTTAAACTAGAATGATGGCTAAAAACAGGACAATTTGTCCAATATGACAATGGAACACGGATAATCATATGGATTTCTATGACTGTTCTGTTACCCTGTTTCCTTTCATCAGCAACTACAGCTTCATTGATATCTCTAACAGGTGATGCAGTGCGCGCATCCCGAGGTACCTTTCTGGCCAAGCTGCTGGGATAGCTACTAGGAGTGCCTACGAATAAATCTTCCGAACGACTTGACAGTCTGGGTAAATGGCGTAGAGTATTTTCATTCTAATATCCCCTTTATGTTGTCTCTTTGGTTTATGGAGTTTGTTTCATTCAAAAAGGATCGTTCCGAAAAGAACACCCATGCAACCAAATTGGTCACGTCGAAGGGAGCATTTTCCCCATGCGAAGGAGCACACCACCAGACACAAAAACCGGGAATACATTGTGATCTACCCTGAGGACAATTTTCGTACTAGGAGTTACGCAGCACAGATAACAGAGACATGAAGTCGTTTACACCGTGAGGACAATGTTCATACTAGGGGTTACGGAGCACAGATAACAGAGACATGAAGTCGTTTATGTCTGACCAATTTTGCCGCGTTAAAAAACAGAGCTAACCACCGTCAAGTAACCATTAAATACCTGAATCTGACACACAAATCACGTCACGTGCCTTTCTTGAATGCCCGCCGATGTGTCCTAAGCCTAAATGTCTCAAAATACTTTGTTGTTTGTGGCTAACTGAGAGGGACACTGTACACACACGTTTTTGGCATCCATTAAGGACGTGTACACCCATAATTTACATCTCATGGTTTATAAAACCATTCTTTAATAGGCTTGACGAACTCCTTCACATTTTTGTGGCGTTTCCTCAGAGTTTGTCAAAGCTTTTTATTCTATCGTCACTTTGGGAGGTGAATTTAACCCTGCAGTTCAATAGTTCACGGACAGTGCTGGGTATAATTTAGACCAGTCATCCTATATCATGAGATTGTCTTCTGGTAGAGAATGTCAGCCTTTAGAAGACATGAGGATCACGGTTTCCCAGAATCAAACTCAAGGAATATTGATCAAATCCGTTCCATTTTGTCAGAAGGATGGAGTCAAAAGAAGAAAACGACCAATAACGAGAAGTATAAAGACAGAACAGAAAATTTAGCCCTTAAGCTTCTCCGGTGAAAGCCAAGGCTTCAGGAGAGTAGGGTCCGTATTAGTCGGTGTACCAAAGGGAATCCCCGTTAGTGATATGTGGAAACCGTTAATCTTATTGCGACAAGCAAATAAAAATTGCCTGGCAATCCAAAGAGTTTCTATGCATCACCATAACATTCCGATGGGAAACTAGCAACTCCATTTTCATTGGCAGGTTGTTTGTTGATTTGAACATAAAACACGCGATAATAAGCGACCACAAATAGACCCTGATGCTTGAACCGTGAAACAAGGATGAAATGTGAACGAACCGACGGAAGACAACAGACGTTCAATCACGAATTATGATCAACCAGTGTGGTACTCTCTGGTAACAGTAACGAACTGGTAGCCACCCGTTTAACGGCGCATGGTTGTCATTTTATCAGCAACGGTGGTTTATGTGCAACAGCACAACTGCTTCACGGAAAAATGGTAAATCTCAAGTGCATGTGAACAATGGAATCCAGTACGAAATCAAGTCAACTAGCAGCAGATCACGAATGTGGAATATCGATCAGAGCTACCGTAAGAAGGTCCATACATACAGGAACCCCGCCCCCACAGATACCATACGTATCTGTCATGGGTTGAAACCTGTCCAACGCTATAAACTTGCGGAATGAGTTGAACACATTTAGGCACAATAGGACTGAGTGGGTTATTGGGTGCAATCGGACAGAGGCACGGTCACATGTTGTTGACTGTACTACATCGGCTGACGACGGCAACTTCTAGAGTCGTAGTTGTTCATGGGTCATCTCAGCTATTGATACTTGAGAAGTCGAAGCGTATTCTATATGTCTGAAGTTGACCGGCTACCGTTCGCTTGTTTCGTAGCTTACTATGACTCGGGTAACCGAGTGGATAAGCTCGTAGACAAAGCGGTTTTCCCTTTCGTGACAAAATGTATATCCACCCTTCGAAAAATAAATATAGAAATTACTTTCCTCATCGTGGTTGGTTCTCTCAACCATCAAAAGGGCTCGTTTCAGTGGTGTAAGAGAGATACAGCCATGGTACATTTTTTCGTAACAATTCTTTCCTCAAAACCTCATCGTCTCTCGACGACCCCTTAGTCCAAACTAGTCAGGTGGAAGACGACAAGCATGTTTGAGCACACACTTGAATATCGAGTACATCAGCTGGTGGAATTGAGAGAATAAAACGCCGCCAAATATTCACAACCCATACTCCTCTGTTCCGTGTTGCCACATTCCGGCTCAAATTAATCGTATTCCCGTTGTCTAAAACAAACCAGTCAGGCTATTGTACCTTGGCCTCAAAATGTTGGTGGGCTCCAGAGGTAGTGGTAATCATGTGAACTGTCCAATAAGTGATTTGACGTGCAGTTAAAAATCTGCATGGCAGATAACAGGGACACATCAAAACACAGTAGATTTCAGATGCTACCATAGATAAGAAAAGTTCCAAACAGAAAATCGGTCCACTCCACTCCGTTTGTACATTTCTAATTTAAGATCATTGTTTGTAGGGTTCACACTAAGCTAAAAAAAATCGTTCAGCTGTAACACCTTTCCGGTGCCTAGCTGCCGTGCCATCGATGGAAGCACGAGGGCTCGGATACTACCAGATTGTCCAAGCGTAGACAGGAAAATTCGAGAGGAAGAACCACGGACATTCCGTAAATTCGCGCTCCAACCACTTGAACCATCCCGCCATAAGCTAGCTAACTAAGCTAACTCAGACCACAATCAGTTATGTGGTCCATTCATCAAAACCAGGCTATTATGCGAGTGATGAATGAAAAACCCGAACATAAGTGTGTCGATTGGAGGGTTCTGCCCACTTACCCACCTGTCTATGAAAAATAAATAAACAAAAGAGAATCCAAACGGCCAAGAAAGAGAATATCCTAAAGGACGGACTCAGCTGGTTCCCAGGTTGGTATTCCGTGAAAACCAAATCGGTATGCAGATGAGTGTATCAGTCAAACCTACATACCAAGATCATGCTATAGTCAATTAAATGAAAGACACTGGAAGTCCGATAGATGATTCAACCAAAGCAAGTGAGCGCGCCAAGTCCAGTTGGGAATTATGCAAAAGTGGTGAAGAATTGAGAATGTGACAAAAGAACAAGAATTAAGGGGTTAAAACAGTTAGTCGCTCGCTGAACGCAATGAAACGCAGGGTAATAGCTACTTCCTGGGCTCATTTCCGATGCTCTTCTTCTCAGTCCCAGCACGTTTTGCTGCGACCTCGCCCAGTGTGGCATCAGTCGACCTTTTCATATCGAGTAGCTCCTCCTAAAAATGGAATATTGGGAGGGGATACGAATAGTCATGCAAAATAAGAGACAATGCCAACGGAAATGAAGACGATAGCAAATCGATCCAGACAGACATTTCGAAAAAAGGTTCCAAAAAGTTGCTATTTAAGGAGATAAGTTAGAAAAATGTTTATTTCCATTGCCTTGGTCAAGGAAAACCTGTGACAATCACGTCCTTTGGAATAATGTAACGTTAAAGCAGTGTACTGAAGCCGGATAAAGAAGCCATCATCATCATCATCGACAGCATAACCTCATTGTATAACACTAATGCACCGCTGCCGTGCACTAGGGGGGGGGGAATATCCGCGTCCCGCCCGGTCCAAGTGTGCAGCAATTAACTTATTGACACAGCTGCGAACGAGCCGAACAAACAAACAAGTAGAGGGCGGTTACATCTTTCTCAATTTTTCTCACAGTCCCACTAGCAATAATTTTCCTTACGAGTTCCCTTGTTTGTCCCATTAGGAAGTTGATGGACCGTTAAATCAGGCGAGTAAATTAGGGGCACCTCAACCGTGCACGGTCAGCGAAAGCACGGTCGGAGAAAAACACACACTAGAAAGTCCTATCGAAGGTACAAGGTAATCCTGAGGTCAAAATTTATAGTAGATCGAATCCGTACAACCTTTTATCAGCTTAGCTGTAGACTCTCCACTAGTAAACAGACCAACCGGAACACTATTGCGGTTTATAAACTTTATGAGTAAGCAGTTGACAAGACGTCAGTATGTGTATAAGTCGTCCACCAGCACGACAGATGGGTGTACAGAGGTTCATGTCCATGTTCAGAAAGTGAGAATAAAAGTAGACAGAATGAAGACTGAAGCTCTCAAATTGCTCCTACGCACAGTGAGCAACTCAGCTGCTCTTTGGATGGACCCAGTGAGTATAAGGGATGAAGTTCGACAGCATCTCGAGTGACCGTGAACATCATTCTACACAGCTGATGCAGGCATAAACTCTTCAGACCCAAACTGGAGCGACCGCAACAATACATAGCGCATTAACCAAACATAAAAACGGAAGTGAGTCGTGAATATTGGGACGTGTTAGCTCTAGGAGTACAACGAACATCTGATTAGATATAAACAGATGTGTAATCGCGCCCAAAAGAAGATGAACAAACCAAAGACGTAAAAGAACTTTGGAAAAAAGATGGCTATACCTTCCACCCGAGCAACTCGGACAGACGCTGAACGCCATCGTCCGCATCTCCTCGGAAAAAGACATCCGTTTTATTTTCTGGGTCGTCCCAAGGAACGCAACCCTTTATGGGAGTTGAAAAAGAAACAAAACAAAGGGGGAAAGCAAGACAATAAACAACATATCTCAGGGATAAACTGTACACGTACTTCACGAAAATCGACCAGCCATACTGCCTCATGACCACGTCAGCTGGTACTTTACATCCTGCATCACCAAGTAAACCCATCATCGTCAAAAAGCATGAAGGAAGCTAATCATGTTATCCGTACCAGTGAGCCGATATTCTAGATGAATAACAGCAAACGCAAAAAAAATTGGAGCTGCAGGTGATCTACAGAAAATGAAATAAAACTTTGCTGGCCAGGTAGCGTGATGTTTACTCGAATGATGATGAGACTTTGCACGCCAACCGCCAAGCTCGGTGAAAAGTACAGCAACCAATAAACGCGCCCGGGCTACCGACAGTTCGACACATTACCAACAAAATTACACTTGAAGGTACATGAAAATGCACGTCGAAGTCAGGCATAAATTAGTCGCCCGAATGGAACTTCGGAAATGGTAATTCTCGGCAACTCTGAAGTGCTTATTTGGTAAACGATACACCTGTTCTGGGAATTATGTTAAAACTGAGAAAGCTGTTCATTCAAAATGAGGAGCAAATTTATTCAACAATGTCCAAAGGGAATCCAACTGCACTTCACGTGAATATACGTCCATTTTACACAAACGAAAGCACTATCCGCTGCAAACCGCTGGTGCAGCAGTCACGCAAGCAGACCGCCTAATTGAGGCATGACGGGAGATCATGAAAATGAACATCACGTCGTCACACGTATATCGACTTACCAAACCCATTTCAGGAACTTCACGATTAATGTAGAGTCGAGGCACATTGGTGCAAACTTTATCCACCAACATACAAAATGGCGCCACCGTGAGTGAAGTACCGATGATGATCAAAAGATCACAAACGGAGAAATCCTGGACAGATGCAGGGGGAAAGAAAAGTCCTATTCATCCGGAAAACAAGCTCGTTCGCTAAAAGTACTAAAATCTTTGAGACTGAGGTCTAACGGAAATCCACAAATCTGAGCACATGAAATTCAACTTCACATTAAGTAAAAACAAAATAAAGACAACCGTTCAGTTGTAACACCCTTTCGGTGCCTCGCTACCATGCACGAGGGCTATGATACTGCCAGGTCACCCAAGCCTAAACAGAGGAAGTCGAGAGGCTGATGTCGGGTTCGAACCACGGACTTTCCGGTCAGAAAATTCGCGCTCCAACCGCTGAGCGAAGATGTATAAAAATTATTCGTAAATGCCGAAGCAGAACGCGTCGAATAGCGGGTAACTACTGAGAACTATGGTTTTCATCGTTAGCTTACTGTCAGTAAATGGGTGCAAATTAGGCTTTTGTTACGATACTGTGGACATTTATTATCAGAGGCTGTTTGAGAAGGATTATTCTACAAAAGGGAAGGAACGGGCAGACAAGGGAAGTAATGTGAGGGATGCGAGCTGAGAGCAAGCCAACTGGAAGGAATCTGTCGTGGAAACGTTAAATGGCAGAAATCTGCCGCAAAATGTAAACTACCTTTTAAAGTATTCCCCTTGATCTAGGATGGTCATCAAATTCATCACCCGCGTTCACCTTCCAAAAATGAAATAACCTATCAGCAACGTTGCACAATACATTCACAGGAATCTTATCCATTCGGACTTAAAACACCCTTGCTAGTCGTAGTTTGTCAGGACAACCGAAGTGAACGGTCTAAAGGCACTGTACGGTTTTTTCACCTTTGAAGATAATCACTGTGGGTATCGGGAGAATCCGGAACTTTTAAAAATACATGCTACTAACAACAGATGAGTAACTGTTCCGAAAGAAAAATATCCGTCAATCCATAAGGTCCTCGTACCTGAGAAGTTGCAGTTTAAGAGGCAATCACTACCAGATCACGTATGATAAAATAATCAATTGTTGGTGCGTGGTTGAGATTTAGGCGGTCTAAAGGTGAGAAAAACTGTTTGTGCCAAATACCGCCGCTCAGTATTCGCAAAATGGAATTGAATAATCGAGAACTACGAGGTTCTCAACGTTACCATTTCAGAGTGAAGAATGTCTATGTCTAATGAATTGTTCTGCAAATTATCTGAATGGGTGGTGTGTTTAGGTGGGCCAAACTTCAAGGTCATCAATCACCAACGACCGTTAAATCGGTGATTAATGTAATAAGATATCGTGAATTGCGGTAAAAGGTGAGTAGTTTACAATGGACGAAGGCTGCAGGTAGTTCCGCAGCTGAAATAATTCGGTGAACGTTCTATAATTTACATTGTGCTTGTGGACGCAATATATATGGAATTATCACTCCTGGAAATGATTTTTGCTATTTACATCTCATTTACTGGACGAGTACTGAATTATGTGTGTGGGAGGGGGCGAGATAGCTCGAGTGGTTAGAGCGCGAGTCTCCTGACCGGAAGGTCCGTGGTTCGAACCCCACCTCTGCCTCTCGACTTCCCCTGTCTAGGCTTGGGCAACCTGGCAGTATCCCAGCCCTCGTGCTTCCCCCGGGTGGCATGGCAGCTAGGCACCGAAAGGGTGTGTTACACCTGAACGGTTTTAGTTTATGTGTGTGGGAGCTCGATAATTGCCATTCCGAGTTATAATCGCTGTATATACATTCAATATTTTCGGATGACTCATGTGAGCCTGGAAGAACGTCAAGCTTGCATATGTTGCTTATCTATGCCCGTAGGCCAAGTTTGGTGTTAAACTGCAGCAGGGTTCTCCATTAAAACTAGCAAAACACTCCAGGATGATCATGTCGTCGATAACAGCGGACAGCTGAACGAATCTAGCTGACACACACGACTAACAACTGGCTGTGGGTCCACGAAGCCCAAGCAACTGGCACATGGGATCTACGATTATAGCGTACTGTTTGCAAATAGCACATACGCTCAGCCTACTAGCTTCTTCGGATTTCGCGACTTTCCGTTTGTATTGCTGATCACCTGCTGCATTTGTAGTACACCCATTCATAAAGCAAAACAGCGTTGGTTTTTTTTACTATTAGTTACACCCACCAATGCAACATAGTTATCCGTCATGTAATCATTGAACACCTCAAACGCCGTGAAGGATGAGAAGCGGACAGACTCTAATTTCTCAACAAACATATCTGAAGCCCCTTTTGAAGCCAAAGTACAGCAAGTTGGAAATCGACTGCGGCCAATATTCAAGAAGGGAGATTAAGTAAAACCAATAACGACGAAATGAAGGCAGATTGGGGTGATTTTTGTTTTGAACATGCATACAACATAATGCAACATTTTTACGTGAGAATTGTATTCCACCCGCAGAGATTTTGTGGAAAAGAGCATTTTGCGGCAAAGGATCACCCCAAAAGCCTGCCGTTTCAAACCTTTCACAGAGTGCTTTGAACTGAGTGGTAGTTATAGTGTTAAAAGACGGATGAAACCGAAGTAAGGTGCTCCTCAGGTTATCGGGACAGGCTGACCCAAATTTAACGTGCCAGTTTTACGAAATCCGCAGATCAGAAAGCACCTGTAGACTAACAATGTGCGTGAGAACTATAACCAGGGGGCTGGTGGCAAAATGACTCCAAAAATCTGGAAGCGAATGTCTAAAATATGTCAGAGACAGAAATTCCTGGCAACTCGACCATGTTACTCATCCGACGAATGTGCTTAACTTCTTTTTTACGTCCAATCACAGACAGCAGGTTCACATCATGGAGGCTGTAGCAATTCGCTGATCTCAGCCTCCTCCGTGTAAGGGCAGCTTACAGCTAACAGTGCAAGGCAACTAGTTCTGACAATCACTTTCCAAACTTCCGTGCTTTTCCTATTTGTCCGCATCCTTTTATGCCTTTATGCTTTACAATTGGACACTTTTACTCCATTAATATTCGAATTTTATTCGCGCATCTGTGTTGCGATCCGAACAGTGCACTCTGACTGTTCCAACAAATGACGGCAATCCTCCCACTTTGTCAGTCTTCGCGAATTCACTGTCACTTGTTAGTCATATGTAAAAAATCTCAGAGCTGTGTTTTGAACATGCATGCACAGGAGATGTGTACCAGATTTCATCACCAAAAACTGCTCTAGATGGAGGCTAGTCGCGACAAGAGGCTAGAAAATTTTTTCTTGAGTAATCTCCCCATTTTAGGAGGGGGAATTCTGCAATGGGCAAAAATGGAAATCGAAATTTGACACCAAGAGAGGCCAAAACGATGTGGGACATGGAATGTCGGATATAGTATAGGGTACAAGGAGCACGCCAGCGATTACAAGCAACGAACTGGTGCACCGGTTGCTGAAGTGAACTGGTGGCTCAGTTCAAGACGAACAACTGTCTATTTTGCAGAATGCCATTGAACCACGCCACAGAGCCCCAGGCAGAGTATTCCAAGACCAGTGTGGCAATGGGTTTTTCTCGCTGTTGTTATGTTCTCGTTAACCTTACTAAGCTATCAAGAACATGCACATGTTGGCGCTCAGGGGATGATGTCGGTCCGGTCGTGAAGTTCTAGTCATGGCAGCTTAGTTTTCAGTGAGCTGTCGGAGAAAAAAGGAGAAAAGCGAACAATTCAGGCTTTTGAAGACCTAGAGCAAAAGTTCAACGGTTAACACATTGAACAATCACATCGACATGTCCGATGGCCACCAATGTCGCTGCGCTGTGGGAACAACTCCTGATGAGTTTGAATTTAAATTTTTATAGTCTGTAACCTTAAGGTTAATACTCCGGTGTTTAGGCTGTCGAAGGGCCCATAATATCCCGCTTATAATGTCATTATGAACCGCGACACCTTGCGAACTTCCGTCCCTTTTGAGTGAAATGTTGTCAATCATTGACCAGTTACACTCCAACGAATTCTCACATGTGAGGCTGTGAAGTGATGGGTAAGTTTCGCCGACAGTGTGCGAAACCTGAAGGGCGCAAAAGAAGTCAGAACCAAAAGCGTTCACACCATGCTACACAGGAAGCACGGATAAGCGAGAATAAAGAAGAAATCATTCGAGCAGATGGTCAAACCTACCGGATTAACGTTTGTGTGGAACTTATCGGGTAAGGCTTCTCCGAAGAAAACAATATCTAAAATTTGGTAACCGTGGAGCAAGATGCGACAGGGACAAACCAGGTTTCACCACACCATCGCAAGACTTCGCTTGACATTTGGGGATTTTGTCATTCATCACAGATTCTGTAATTATATTCGACTATGAAGTCTACGAAGACGAACCTGCCATGAATTCCAATGAGTACAGTTTTTTGCACGTAATGCAATGGCCTGTGTGAAAAGTTCCGTGCGCTTCAATAAGTTTGTCCTCTGGCAGTCCGGTTAGACGTTCCAAATCGTCTACGTTCTGTTGAGAGAAAAAACCTTGTCAGATGACTACAAATGACGAGGGTACTTGAGTATAGTGTCGCCGCAGCAGTTTCTTTTCGTGCAGCAGGCGGAAAAAATAATGTGTGAGGGTCGGCTGAAAAGTCGCTTTTGGTAACGAATGTGAAAAATACCTTGGCTTCGGGTCGGTAAAGTCCTTTGGCCACTTTGAAAAAAGGTTCGGGGTTTTCCTGTAGACTTAGTTAGATGACAATAGAAGGAACAAATGAACGAACGACAAAATAATCAATGGTGAATACAGCCATGGGATAAGGAAGATTGTACTGTCCCAAGTTATCATACAATCCACTTTTGGGGCTTCGAAAGTCTGGGATCCCAGCAGCTGCAAAAGAAGCATCAGGAAGAGGGTGAATAGAAACGGAAAAAATGTCAAATACAGACTTCGGAAATTTACTTTAAACTAACACTCGGAATTTTAGCTTTACGAGCCTATGAGAGGGTACGAAATCAATATTGAAACCCGCTAGCTGGCTGGTACAGAAATGGTGGAAACCTCAGCATTTAAGCACAAAATTTCTCAGCCGTCGATAGGAATTAAAAGATGTGTGCATAAAATAGGAGCACAGAAAGTACGTAAGTGCAAAATATGATTTCAAACAAAGAAAATGGTGGATAAGATCCTACGCAGTCAGTTGGAACCATTCTGTCAGGCAGCCCGTCTTGTAAACTTCGCTGGAGGCTATACTACGGTCATCCGATTAGTAAATCGATAAATGCGCACCGCATGCAACAACTCAACAACCCCGATTTCCCTAAATTCCTCCGGCCGCTAAAAATGGCCAAAGTTTTGTTTTAAGTCAGTTAGTCATAGGTAATCCGGTCCAAGAAACACTTTGTTCCATGAACAGCATGTAGGCCTAATTTTCGTCACATCATAACAGCAGAGGACGAAGAATGTCTGCCGCAACAATACTGTGAAAATCCGATTTATGCCAGGAAACTTCTTGGCAGTCTAGATGAGTAAACCACTCACAATTGATGATGGGTTTCGGATCCAGACTATCCCAGAAATTCTATAGATTCGTAAGGTAATGGACGCTCAGTTCGAGCAATTCATTGAGGTCCAGGGCTCAAATTATTCGATCGACCATACGTCCTAACAATCACCAATCAGCTATTCGACTATACATGAATCTACCGAGTTGATCAGTCACGGCACGACCAATCACGCATCGGCAGTAACGTGACTGTGATGGCCATTTGTGTGTGTGATTTTATAAGCGATTTCGTCGAGCAGCTCCATTCCACTACACTGGAATGGAGAATCAACTGGGTCAACGAAAATATAATAACAAGCGAAGTCAGACGACCGAATCTAAAAGGCCGACGCACCCGAATGCTGTTTGTCATTTCCAATCGGTTGATTTGGTAAAATTTAGTAAAACGAACGGTCAATACAAATACTGCAGCTACGACGTGTAGCATCGCGAAGAAATGGATTTTAATCAGTGTGGTCTGTAGGACGAATGACGGATATCGAGAAAGTGACTATATGACGAGGAGACAATGGAATAAACATTTAATCAAGATCCTACGACGGAATACCACTGTAAAGAATAACTAAACAACTTGGGTAAGACGGGAGGGAAAGAACAAACCACCCTCCTGTACATAACCCTGTAACTGAAGAGATGGGAGTATGCTATTCGCTCTAAAGAGGCTCAACCAACCCAGTAAGAACGCTACAAGGCACTCGAATCTTCTGAGAATTCTCGGAGCAGCCATTGTCAAGTGAGCTACCACCTGAGGACATTTAACGACGTCATAAGGGACCATTTGAGTTCGGAAATACTCTGTCGGTCGACGGATTTGATTTGTTCAACCACCGGATTTGTTGTGCGCAGTCCTTTGATGTCTAACCCCACTGCAATAGGAACCCCTAGGTTACTTCCATCAATCTGACTTGTTTTTTGGCTAAAGTAAGCACAAAGTTAAAGAAAAAACATCCAGGAGCCGAAGTGTGGTGTGTAGTGTATAGAGATGCTGACATCTTACGACACAGCGGCAGTGAGAATGAAGCACATGTAGCCAATTCTCTAATGTAGGCCCGCAATCGTCATGCGATAAACTCGGAACCAAGTCTGCTTGAAACGAAGAGGGACTGGAAAAAAGGTCAACTTGATATAAAAAAAGGTTGGGGATCGGTGCGTAATAGGGTCACCCATGTCAAAGTGAGTCACAACGATTTGTTTTGCACAAAAGCAAACCCATCAAAAAAGAGGGACAAAATTGCGTACCAGTCGAGATTCCAGCACCAGCCATGGTCACAATGTTCTTTACGGCACCACTCTTGATCAACTCGGCAATACCTTCCAGGTCAACTGAGGTTAGTTTTGGCGGTTCTTTGTCCGCAGAATCTAACGCATCCTTCAAACTAGATAAATCAAAGTTTGCCATAATTGACTGTCAAGTCACGAAGCGTGGGTAAAGTGAACGACCTGAAAGAAGGAGAACAAATGTATCAGATGAGAGAGCTTATAGTTAATTCTAATGAACTTGGAAATGTTTATGGACGTGACGCACAATGATAGAAACCGGATGGAACGCTCACCTTCAAACAGGTACAAGTGATTGGCATGCGAATCCTTCTTCGCGACGCTCTCAATGGGAATCGAACGTTGCGTGCTTCATAAGACCCAACAACCAATCAGCGCACCCGAGCTACCTATATTCCAGAACATTGCCACTGCACACATTATACCCTGATAGTATTATTGTGTGAAGGGTTCATTTTTATGAGAATTCAGTATTCTTGACCCTGAATTAGTTTGAAAAGTTCACAGCAATCTATTCAGAGTTGGTTTCTCCATTTTGGAGTCATCAATCAACTTAATTGACCTTCATTTGTTGCCTCATCTACTGACCTGATTCACCCGGATACACTGAATGACCATGCTGCAATAATGTATGCCCGTACTGATTAGAATTCCTAACTGCGTCTTCTTTGGAGCTCGTAAGCGCCACCTTCATGTTAAGGTGTTAGAGTTGCGCTAATTTCTGGCAGCATGACAACCTAACGAACAGGCTCCCCTAACCGTAGACACACTGCGTAGTTAGCAGTCAAAATACACGGGTGAGTGCTGCAGTGGAGCACGCAGGATAGATCCTCACTTATCCACTCTTTGCAATCCGGGTAAAGATCAATGCCAGATGTTAGGCTGGCATACTATGCGCACATGTACAGAGATCGCTAAAAAGGAAGTTTCTTCACAGTCATTATTCCCTTCCACGAGGACATCCGAATGAAGTCATATCTGCTGGAACTGTTGTGCTAGGAGTGTAGCGGGACGCAATTAAAGTGCGGCTTCCTGTCGAGTTTTTTGTCTCTACTAAGTTGACGCGACCCGGTAAATCTATGTCAGACACAGAGGCCTTCTACATAAAGTGATCGTTACCGAATAAGATCACTTGTGGTTGTTTATTTGGCCGCAAAAGATCGGTTCTAGCATATGTAGACCACACTGCTGATTTCCAGAAAGTTGGTATGTGCGCGTGTGCTGATGCTGAATCCAACGTTCTCTTGTGAGAGATTCTACGAAGAGGGAATTCACTCGAGAGTAAAACGCTCCTTCGTGGAAGGAATCATCTGTAGAGAAGACCACTGGGTCAGCAACTAACTGGGAGATACCAAATGCAACATAAATAGGTAAGATGCATCATTGCGGTTCCGGTATCCTTAGGGATTCGGTTAGATGGTAGAATGTAGCAAAGCCCACGCTTTTGTCATGCTGACAAATCAATAATAATAACAACCGACCAGCTACAACTCCCATTTATAGGTGCGATGCCACCCGAGCAAAGCAAGAGGGCTGAGATACTACCAGGATGCACAAGCCTAGACGGGTGTCGAGATGTCGGGGTTCGGTTCGAAACGCGGACCTTCCGGGCAGACCTCAACCACTGAGTTATCTGGAGCCCAGCAACAAATGTGCGGTCTTAACTCAATGGTATGTTAAAGGAACAGGTGTTAAGAGCATGCGAAGCGCTATCAAGGCTACTTCGTCTGGACTGCAATGAGAGGCTCGTGGATTCAACCAATGGTGCTCCGAAATTACGATTGCGGTGTTCTTGACACTCGGTGATGAGGTTTGGTCTTGGTATTGGGAGACCGATAACTCATCCGCGTCCAAGGAAAGCACACCATTCCTTGCTCTCCTGAGCTATGCCTACAAAGTGGCCATGTATCGCAATGAAATTTGCCCGGTACCAAATTAGCTGAACGACATCCTGATGAATCTTTCCGGATGAGGTCACAAGGTGAAACAAGTTGTACCAAAACTCCTGAAAAGCCACGGAAAGTAGGGGTTATGGACCATCGGGAATGACTCAAGTGTAAAAAGGGCTAATCAACTTGCATTCGAGGGTCGGACACTTTCGTTGTCTACATTCAGAACATGCTCAATTGAAGAAGACCGGATGTCCGAGCGGAGTACTCATGAGACATAAAATCAAGTTAGTAGGCCATACTTTATGGAATCACGAATGCAGGGACGTAATGCTCATTGATGAAGAAAGCGTCATTCAGTCATTCCGTCGGACGAAAAGTGCACACAGGCCGAATTCACACTAGATGGCTTCTACGGTTGATGATACGTGAAAGTCGCATGGTTCAACTAGATGGAAAAACCACCATCGACTCCAAAACTCAGGCAATTATTGATTACACTCTTCACTTACCTGCAAAGCACACGTGAGAAAAATGACAATGCATTATGGTTGGGTCTCGATTTGTATTGGATCATAAGTTGACTATTGGACACTCGTACAGACAGATCCACATGAGAACACATCCCAAAACACGTGAGGCGTAATAACAAAGGAACGTGATCACATCATAATCATCAAAGACAGCAACATCAGTGTTGACCCTGATGCATCACTGCTTCACGAAAGAAGCCAAATGAAGATGGAGAACCTTGTGAACACTATTCATGGCTGCTGTATAGATCCTATCGCGGAAATGTTAATAATTGTGGAAACAGAGAAGAGATTTAGTAGTCCAAACTGACCCCCTCATCCTTCGAATGTTTCGTGTATGGTTGTACTTTTGTGCATGGATTTTCATGCCACCGTACTTCTCTTAACACCGGTATTGACCTAACGGAGATCATTCGACACGTAGACTTGGATTGTCCTTATTTAGTTCTATCAGTGAAGGGGATCGTTTGGTGTTGACGTTGGCGGTCTGTTTTGCACCGGGGAATACATTCTGTCATCATCCGTTTAGCCCATTTGCACTGATGATTGCCAATGTTGCACGTGGCGCTAGCATCATTTCCGCTCCTTACAGTTTCTTCTCGCTCGCAAATGTGTCTGCAGACCCTTTGAATGCACATACCATGGATTTTCATGCCACCGTACTTCTCTTCACACCGGTACTGACCTAATGGAGATCATTCGACACGTAGACTTGGACTGTCCTTATTTAGTTCTATCAGTGGAGGAGGCTGTTTGGTGTTGACTTTGACGGTCTGCTTTACACCGGGGAGTATAGTCTGTCATCATTCGTTTAGCCCATTCGCACCGATGATTGTTAATGTTGCACGTTGCGCTAGCATCATATCCGCTCCTTACAGTTTCTTCTCGCTCACACATGTGTCTGCAGACCCTTTGAATACACACAAATAAACATGTACAAATGTATACTCAATATATTGTCAACAGGTCTGGTCCGGTTGGTGGCTCTAACTAGGCTTCTACATGTATGCGCGTTGATATTCTTTCCTTAGGTTTACGTCGACATCAAAGGTTTGCATGTACACCACGCAAAACGCCTGTGATTTCCTGCGTGCAGATGGGCTGCGATGATCCAGGCATCCAAAGAGAATTATACCTCGTCCCAAAATGTACACTAATGACAGGAGGGCCAAAGTAGTACTGATATAAAGAGCGGCAAGTGTCCCTACTAAGTGACGAACTGGAGGTCATACTGTGCCGTAAAACAGGAGCGTCTGCTCCATGCGACGAACACGGAAGCAGAGACGCGCCTTCCCCGAAGGATGTGTTAAAAAAGCATCCACTCAGAAAGAAAAAATCATCCAGTATGGTCGAAGTACAATAACAACTAACCGAAATCCCGACGCGGCTGCGTACACACCTGCTGCGCGCACTAGCCTCAGGAGTCAGATGCCTATTACCTGTGCCCTCGGACTGGAACAACACTCAGCAGTCAAACGGGTCAGTCTTTTGTGTCATTGGTTCCAATAATGGTCCCCCTACTACCCACTGTCTTGCGATGAGACTTTTGAGTCGAAGGTTCGAAGTGGGACACCCCAAAACTTTAACTCGGCCCATAGAATGTGGAAGTGAAACTTCCCCTTGTAGCTCTTTGTTCACTGCTCTTCACTCACAAACACTCCACACTCTTCAACAGGTCCACCGCAGCCACACCATCTGCCAGTTCCCTAATCCCTGCTGTGTGTCTAAAGTAACACCAAGCAAAATAAATTTAGCAGATGACGTAAACAAACCAAAATAATCCATCAGCAAACTCATAAGAACTGATTCGTGTTAGAGTTTCCAACGTCCATACTATCTAGCTGTAGCTTAAACTTTTCACTCGCTTTCTGTCGATGTTTGGTGTCTTCAGAACACGGCCCTTAACAATGCCACACTTCGATCTTCCGGTGTCACGTGATCCTGATGCAGTGGTTCGTGGTATCTGCGGTGTTGGAAATGCTCCGTCCCAGGGCCGAAAACACCTCTTTGGATTGGATCAACGGGTCAGTCTTTTGTGTCATTGGTTCCAATAATGGTCCCCCTACTACCCACTGTCTTGCGATGAGACTTTTGAGTCGAAGGTTCGAAGTGGGACACCCCAAAACTTTAACTCGGCCCATAGAATGTGGAAGTGAAACTTCCCCTTGTAGCTCTTTGTTCACTGCTCTTCACTCACAAACACTCCACACTCTTCAACAGGTCCACCGCAGCCACACCATCTGCCAGTTCCCTAATCCCTGCTGTGTGTCTAAAGTAACACCAAGCAAAATAAATTTAGCAGATGACGTAAACAAACCAAAATAATCCATCAGCAAACTCATAAGAACTGATTCGTGTTAGAGTTTCCAACGTCCATACTATCTAGCTGTAGCTTAAACTTTTCACTCGCTTTCTGTCGATGTTTGGTGTCTTCAGAACACGGCCCTTAACAATGCCACACTTCGATCTTCCGGTGTCACGTGATCCTGATGCAGTGGTTCGTGGTATCTGCGGTGTTGGAAATGCTCCGTCCCAGGGCCGAAAACACCTCTTTGGATTGGATCCAACTAAAAAGTCACCGTTGTACTGTACGGTTGTCCGGTCACTACGAATTATCACTACAAACACTCACATCGATTTACTTGGAGGCCAGCAGTCGTAAATGACTCATGCACTCGGTTGGATCATATGGTTGTCAATTACCGACGGAGAGACTCCATTGAAAATACCATTTCTTCTGGGGTAGGCAGTCCGTCGTTGTGCGGACTTGGTTATCAGATCGCTTTCCCTCTGGACTACGCATGCCGGAGCCAAGCAGTTCAACTTCGAGAAGATTCACTGGATCAAAAGTATCGAACTCATCTGGCTATTGCAAACGCAAAGTCACACTGGCGACGATGCTTGACTGGAGGTTGAATAGAAGCTAGTGAGAGAAGCCATACTCTCAGCTTTTAGGACTTTCTTTCCATGGAATCTAACTTGAGCAAATGAAGACTGGATGCTGTCGATGCCGGCAGACCTTGGAGCTGCCCGAAAAACCATAGCAATAACTATAGAAAACGACGCCGCGCGTAGGTACCTCAAACGCCGGAAGAATGACAAAGCTGGTGGATCGCGAAGCTAGGGAGGACAGAGAACGCATTCGCTGCAGGACACAGCCACACTCTATCCCACCTGATTCCATCAGCTGTCCAAAAGTACATGAGTGCCGTTCAACGACTTGCGAAAAGGATGGAACACCAATTAACGTTTGCAAGCTAATTGCCATGCTCGGCGAAAGGATCGACAGCCACTTGATCCATCACCAATGAACGCAACCGAGCTGAAAAACACTCCGGTACATTCCGATCTCCGGAAAAACCCAACGAAACAGTATGGAAAACCGGCACCAATCCACTATCAGTAGCGGAAATCCAGAGCCAAGTGTTATTCCTCCAAGGTGATAAGGCTCTTGGTACGGATGGTTTGCAACATGCAGTTGTCAATGAGCTAAAGCAGCTAAGCAGCCTGATGATCTTAGTGTACATACAGAATCCCGATGGAATACAGCGCCTCAAATGTAACACTATCTTCAAAAAGAGCACGAGAATATCAAGGAAAACAATCGTGGCATACAAGGTTCTCTGTGACACTATTGGGTAGGTTGATCAAGTCGTGCGAATGACCAGTTCGTGAGAAACAAATTGGGTTTAATCGCGGCTGAGGATGAATCAACCATATCTGTGGTTTGATACAGGTTCTCGAATAGCGCAACTCTTTGAAGCGTCAATAATGATAGTTTCCATGAAGGCCTTTTTCAACTCTGAATCATCAGAAACCGTAACGGCACTGGGCCATCAAAGCTGTCCCTCTTAACGTGTTATCCCCCACAATGGCACTGAATGCCAACCACTTTGAACGCGTACGATTGTACAGTAGAGTGCCGTCTGAATCTATCGGTGTAAGACAAGGCTACCCTCTCTCGCCATATCTTTTTACATTTGTTAACGATGTGCTGCTTGAAACTACCTGCTTTTGAGACCTCGGGTATGGAAATTCTGTAAGGGTATTCTCTCAAAGAGAGTGAATACGCAGATAATATTGTTCTCCTTGGTTCGGAGCCTAATTGATCTTACCGCTTGGTTTGGTTCGCACTTCACATCGGCAAATTACAGCCTGTTGCTATAAGACCAGGTGGGATCAAGCCCGAACCGCATGATTGCAGACCAGCCGACCGACGTGATAGGTCCGTTGAACATGTTCCGGTGGACTAGCTGGGTTCAGGTATCTAACTAGATCGACTGTGGAATTGCGAAGACGGTGCGCAACATTTGCGGACCTCCAACAAAGTGGCACTGACGTGACGTCCGATTAGCTGTTAGGGGTGCATTGTACACCACGACAGTGCGATTCTTAGTGTTTTATGAATTGGAAACGTGGTCCCCTACACAGAAGACGTAGGAAAATGTTGGCGTTTGAAGATTGGTCTCTCCGAAACATTGGCCAGATCTGGTGGAAACATCCGATTGGCAATGTTGAGGTACGCCAGATTATTTCAGGAAAAATGCACACTTCTGCGATGGATCAGCTATTCACGGTTCATACGTTATGCCAGTTGGGACGGGTACTTCACATGTCAGGATACCGTCGACTTCGCACAGTTGATTTGTCTCTTCCTCAGCTATTTAAAAACGACCGAGAGGCATACAGCAACAAAACGTGAAACTAATCACCAGTGAATTCAATCGGACTGACAACTGTCACCCCCATGGATACGGACGTCGGGAGTAAAACTCATCAGTGGTTGATAAGACTGGCAGACCTGGCTCAATCACACAGTCAGCATCATCCTTGCAACGAAGCTGTAGCTTTCAGTGCGTATATATCCTGTTTTCCGCTTCCTGGGACAACCAAAATGACTGCATACCAGCCAGCTGATTATGCCATCTCCTCTAATGCCTCGCTATCACTCTCCTATTCTCGCATTTTTTTGTGACCAAAACTGTGCAACTGGGCCCAACGCACCTCCGGTACATGACTGACGGCTGATAGACTGAACTGTTTTACAGCTCCGTGCTCTCAGGAGAACAAACTCCGAGCAAGGGTTTCATAGTAAAGACAAGCCACTGTTTTAGAATGAGGTTTGCATACATGCAGCATTGGCTTGCGTTTGACTGGAAGGTACCAAAATGCAAGGAAGTCCGTCTGAAACGGCATGCGAAGTAAACAATTCGCAGCTCACAAGCGACAGTCTAAAGATATTATACTGACCATTTAGCAATTCCAGAATTTTCCACCTCTGATCGTTTCACTGAGCCATTCACAGTCTTCTGCTGGTCAAAATGTCAGCAACTGACACTCGTGCCTAGCTGGACACCCTATCTATCCTATCTATATCAAAGACGTTTGCTGCAAATCGGGTTTCCTGGTTAGTATAAGTGTCACCTGTTGATAGTACACTTCCAACCCAAAGTGACACTTCCCAATGCATACTGTGAACCAGGTAATCTAGGCGCAAGCTTTGTTGAAGTATGGTGGATGGAGAAGTTTGCACAATTCACCAACGTTTCATTTGAATACCATTAAGATGGGTCATAAATACACGAGCCTCAGTATCCCATAACTAAATACAGGGCATTATGGACGCATCCTATCTTCATTAAGTAAAAAATGTCCTATAGTTCACTATAGGGGGCAGGGGACAAGATGGTCCAAGTGGTTAGAGCGCGAATTTACTGACCGGAAGGTCCGTAATTCGAACCCGAACTCTGCCTCTCGACTTCCCCTATCTAGGCTTGGGCAACCTGGCAGTAGCTCAGCCCTCGTTCTTCCTTCGGGTGGCATGGCAGTTAGGCACCGAAAGGGTGCTACAGCTGAACGATACCAAAAGCCAGAGCTGGTCTGACGGATCGTCTCGACATCCTCAGCCCGTTCATTGCAGCAACATTAAAAATTACGCAAGCCTAAGCAGGTAGATCGATTGAGGCCAGCAAATAATGGTGGGAGTTTGAACAAAATGAGGGATCGGCCATGGAGAAACGCCTGACAAGCTACATCACTCAAAAATGCGACAAAAGTCATACCCCAATTGTGGACCATCGCTCATCGAGAAAAGAGCAGGTAATAAAAATCCCAACTATCGTTCTTCTGTCGTGTTCAAGACAATACCGGACGAAGCGGAACTTTTACTCGGGGTTCTCACTAGATATGTACAAATTCCAATCAAACTGCGAAAGACAAGCGGACGTTAAGGTAGAGGGAAAATTTCTATCTGAAAAATTCACAGAAACCCCGCGAATTTGGCGTCACACGTTTGTGGTCCCTTAGAGTAGGACGAACTGAATACGTTTTTTAAGTACCAAACATAATCGAAAATGTGAGAATAATTATCGAAAGGACAATCAGTCTCTGAAAAAGTGAGTTTTATTATCGATTCAACGTCCAACTATTTTGAGTCACACAACGCACAGAATTCCGATATGTCTGAGGTGGGGCTAAGAATGTCAGATGTTCTTCGATAACACCATTTCCGAATACTAATCACCAACCATGGTCACAAATTCTTCAAAACATGTTGCGTGTTGTAGCAACTGACAATGCGCTCAAGCTCATCTAATCGGAAAACCAATTACGCCGACGTAGAAACGCCAACTAAGTCAAACAATGAAAGAACATGACTAGGGTTACGTCTAGCGTTGACTGCTTTCAAAATAAAGTACTCCCGCCCTAACAGCGTATTTCGGAAATGAGCGTACAGTATGAGATGAACTATGCCACTGTTGTTCTAATACTCAGCTCCTCCGAGCCGTATCCCTGTACAACCGATTTCGGTCATATGTTTACAGATGTGCTTGATGTGGTAGCATATACGTCCGTCCACAAATCGAAGTTTGGCCTATTACCAATCAACCAACAGCACAATTTCAGATCTGTGCTATGGATAAAACGTCATTGAAATCGGTATTGTCTCGCAAACCATAGCAAAGCATGGGAAGAGAATGCGACGGGACGGGAAGTGAACTCGTCAGAGAGAGAGAGAGAAACCCTTGGAGCTTGAGGATAAAATACAACAACAGAAGCGACCGACGGCATACTGTAAAGTGTTCTGCATCCCAATCGCGGACACATTCCACGGAAAACGAAGATGTGGAGTGCAAATCTCGTCGGCTTACAGGCTAGTTTGTAAAAAGAAGCAGAGTCTGACTGCGTGGTAAGATGTATTGTACAAGAGCAGAAGGCGATAGGACATGACTGCAGAGATACAAAGGAGTCACAGCATACCCTTTACCTGCAGGATAAATTTGGCTAAGAAGACTGAGACAATGATCAGGCTACTGGAGCCCTCCATTGAAGGCGATTGAGCAACTGTGCTTGATACTCTTGGCTCACGGGGCGGTATTCTGCTAGCTTTATATGAACCTCTGCTCGCCCAGAAGAAATACTTCGTGCGGTCGCCGAATAACCAACCAATTCTGATAGGGGTGCCATTGCTTGAATCACATGACATGCCTCCGACGTTTTGTTTGACGAATCTGATGATTCAGCTGAATCCACTGCGAGAATTTCCGCTCGCCGAGCAGACAGATCACCAAGGAATCGGGACAGGGAATCACTCTGATTATCTGTGGCAAAAAAACGCAAGCAAACAGATGTATGTGGTAAACATGAGGATAATGAGCCGCGCAGAGCCGGGTTTACCTCTAAAACTGGCGTTCACCACAGGTTCGAGCAACAAAAACATATCGCTGGTTTCTCATAACACTGTCAGCAAAACTAACACAGCCAGGGAAGGTAAAACTGATGGACCGGAAAGAGATAACAGGGAACACCAGATTAATAAAGACTCGTGACAAAATTGGCCAACAAGAAAAAAAGTTGGGCAAGAAGACACTTTACGGAGGGGAATTAGAAAATGAATTCTAAAGGAACACTGAGAAAAACTGATTTAGCCACATCTAACTGTACTTATTGAAGGAGAAGTTGTTTTGCAGGTGAAGTCTACCCATGCTGAGAAGCCGAGAAGCACTGTACACCCGTTTCAGTCATGTTGGGAATCAACAGCAGTGTGTTTCACATGAATCTCCAAGAAGAATCGAACTCGGAGCCACCAGGCTAGTAGCTGAAGACCAAACCGTTTGGTAACGAGCGTCTGGTTGGCAGTGTGATTAACTCGCATTACCACCTTGTGTATTCCATTTCCGCACTTAAATTCACAGTTGTCCGCGAATCCAGAGCTGTGATGAATTCCATATACTTCCAGAGCGTCATCAGTATTCAAGACGGTGACCGAAAATTCCTATTACCAACTGAACATCCTATCATCCGGGGTGTCTTCGGGGTGAAAAGTCACATATCCACTGCAGGATTGCACTGGTTTCGGCCTATCGCTTCAAATCTATATTCATGAGCACAAAAATGCGCTCAAGACGTTTGCGATATTTGGAAAATTATTACTCAAATCATTCTCGTTTGAGCAGTTCTGCTTGTCATCGCACTACAACAGCATAGTACAGTGGACCCCTCAGAGGGTGCCATCTCAACCCCAGAAATCAACGGAAAGATCAGCTTCCACGTCACCAGATCGAACATTCACAAACCGAAGAGACAGGAAGTCCTGGGTTTCGTTAACCTTCGATCCTGAAACGAAACGCACCATGAAATTCCAACATGTCCACTCACAGCTTTAGATATTCAGCACCCAACCCTGACTCGTCGATTGATTTTTACCACGTAAGAGCGTCCGAACTACTAAGCTGAAGGGACCTGGAGACATGAATCTAATAGGGGTGTTCCCAAAGACACCGAACAACCACAGACATTCCACTACGTTGCAAGCTCAGTTCAATCTAGTCTTGGAATGACTTGTTGCTTAGCGTAGGTGAGCAAGATACAAAGTAACCAAACCGACTTACCTAAATGAGCGGGGACTCGCAATTCCACAGACATCATTGGTTCCATAATCCGCCATTCTGGTATTTTACGCACTCCGTCCGTCACAGCAGCAGCTACTGCCGACCGGAGTAGCGTGATGAAAGATGCAATGGCTGAATTTGACGACGGTAATCTGGTCAAGGCCGGTAGTTGACTGACATCTACGTCGGCAGTGGATTGAGGCAGACGACTAACTGATTCACAAGCAACTCGATTTAAGCGAAGTGCCACGTTCACCACCGGTGAACGCATTAGCGGTCCGGCCATTTCAAGTGTCGAAAGGCAAACTTCACGAATGTTATGTTGAAGGCGTCCATGAGAGCCACCGATTTCATTTTTACCAGTCTGTTCCATGTGGCCGAGCCAAGAACGATCAAAGTGAATCTGGCGGGAAAAAGGAAAACGCTGATTTAAGGGTGATCCAAGTTCAGCGCGAAAACATTACACTATGAGCGCGAGCGATAGTTAATATCAAGCATCTGCGCCATTCAAACACGTCGACATCAGAGTCAGACATGGCAATATTTTGCACTTGGTGCGGCTTACGAACAAATCGGAAGTCAATTTCAGGGAAGAGGAGATGACACGACACAATACCACACCAGATGAAATAGGTGAGATTCAACCATTGCCAGCATCAGTTGCCTAACGTATGAAATCAGTCGGGTGGGTACAGTGATCAGAAAACGAATTCAAACGACCTTGAGTAGCCACACGTGAGCACCTGCAAAATAAATGCATACCGACACATCCTCTCACTTGGGGACAGAGTCAAAGATGGGCAAAAGGCTTGAGACCCTTGTATCAGACCCATCCCATCGAAAAAAGTATACAGGGAATAGCTGTGAAGAAGCTGATGTGGGCGTTCAGAGGAGCTTAGTTACCAAGGGGTAAGATTAAGGAAGTTGTATGACAATGCAATCCAATTAGGACAACCCTAATTCTGTTAATGATGACATCCTCAAAACTATGCACCAGTAAGTCACATCCGAATTACCTTTGACGGTCGACAGTTTTCAAACCAGTGGAATTCTGCGTATGGTAAGAAATCACAGACGGTTTACTCGCACCTGACTGAAGTGCTGAGTGCAAATCCTTGGCGTTGATGCAAACTTGAGGGAATGGAATCGGTGGACGAACGCTTAGAGACCCGTCACAAGCAATCGGTCGGTCTACTTATGATGGTATAGCAAAGGGTGCCGGCACCAAATACCGGTTTACCACCGAGGTACCGACACGATCCGTTATTTCCATTAAACTTCAGCGCAATACAGCAGCTCTCCCAATATGGAACCATACATGATTCACCGGGGGCCGTTCAGTAACACAACATCAGTGTGGTAAACGACAGCCCAGTGGCATTCCATTAATCCTGCGTTAATGATTCTGCCATCCTTCGGATATATATTCAGCCCTCTCTGAATAGCTAGCTTGTTTGCGTCGCCTCTTGAAACTTCGCACGCTCTATGCTATTCTGTCGAGTGTCAGGACCTCCGATGAGATTAAGTAGAAATTACGGTCTGTCAAACCCACGTCCCAATAACAGAATTTCGAGCGTTATCGATTTCGAGCCTTTTTCTTCAGCTGCTCGCACACAAATTGTTTTCGGATGTGAGTTTCGCTCATTCGTTTCAGGCGGCCTAAGCAGCAGCACTGGTTTTGTATCAGACTGCATCCCACTCCAATAGCATTTGCTTCTCCTAAGATGTCCGTGTTGCAGATTTTGTCATTCTATTTAATCTGAAGGATTTTGCGCTAACAGTGCAAGTAAAATCGATTGAAGATCTGAATACGCATCCAGATTTCAATGCCGTACAGTAGCCCGATGCACTGCGCTCTTTGTATGTGCGTGACCGGTGATTGCGCTAGATGCGCTTCTTAAGGCAACCAACTGTTGTGCTGGGTTTTGCGATTCGTGCGTTCATTTCGTTAACTTGCCGGCTCTGTGGGTTGTGCGCTGTCAAGATAGCAGAAATCTGTCCAGCACGCTATCTCACAATCATTTAACAGAATGTGTGATGTTCTATGTTGAATCTCCGGGGCAGGCTGATGAGACAGACATTTTGAAAATATTTATATATAAGCGAAAGCGTGACGACGCAGCATGCCCTGTAATTCCGGCTGCGAATGCGAAAATAAGACGCGGTCGTCTGAAAACAGCAGCCTACGGGCGTCAAACATTCACAACAGTTGGGGCCAGGAAACGCTTCAAATTGAGTGAATAACCATGCAAGCGGTATCGAATTGTATACCACCTTCCAAATAGTGGGAGGCCTCTGCGGATGACTGTTAAATAGAGACAGAAAAGAGCTAAAGCAAAGAAAGCATTGCTTCACTCCGGTATCAATTACGAAATCGTTCGGGGTAGTTCCGCAGGTTTGCACCCGGGATTTCATCCCAGGGCGAAGGGCACTGGTGAGGTTGGCACATTTATCTGGACAGCTAAGCTATCGTAGGACTGACTATCCACGACGCTTCTCTGCTCGCTGAATCGAAGACTTTGGTGAGGTCCACAAGGAGTTCATGGGGCGATTGATTCCGTTCATGACATCTCTCTTAAACTTGTCTTGCCGCAAAAAACTTCTTCGTCCAGCTGTAGCCTAGCTGCCGTGCCAACGGAAGGAGTTACCGGTTTGGGATACTGCCAGTTTATCCAAGCCTAGACAGGAGCAGTCGAGGTTGGGTTCGAACCACGGACCTTCCGATCTGTAAGCTGGAGCTTTAACCACTGAGCTATCTCGAGCCCTATCTCGGCAAAAATTAAATCAATCATACTTCACTCACTTCGAAATCGATACTTCTCCTCTAGGATGTCATAAACAATTCAACGAAGAAGGTTACAAGCTACAATCTTACCTACTTGGCATAGGAGACAGAGTCCGCAGTAACTGTGCGTCTAATGTCGATTCTCTTTCGCTTTATACAAAGGAACTATCCTTGCAACACTGAAGTCTCCCACCTCCAAAATTCAGTAAAGCAGGTAGAAAAGTTCGTTCTGCAATGTCGGTCACCCAACTTGGACAGTTCCGTAAGCAAGCCGTCCAATCTAGTTGTTACCCTATTCTACAGATGGCTGGTTTCCCTCAGTGTTCTATGCTTGTAGGGTAGACAGCTACATAGCCCAAATCAACATATCCTGGCCGGTTGAGTATTATTGAAGAGTGATGTTACCATTATTTGTGACGGTCCACGTACGACTAGAGCTCACTTCCTTTGGTCCAACACAAAAGAGGAGTAGCTTGAGGTTCGGATCTGATCAGGTCCGACAGTGGGTTGTAGAACGTTCTTTCTCCCCATCTGAGTATGACCTTTTGGAGCACAGACGTTGATAAATGTGGCAAACCTTGCCCTTGATAGCTTGAATCAGGCAGTCATCATTCACGAGTTGGTACAGTCATTGCTCTATTGTTTTTATGATCTGTAAAAGCGAACCGGACACCGTGTTCACCTCGATGTTGTTCCGTTCCAGTGAAAGATACAACCGGAGCCAGCCTCTCGTAGCTTCCCTTGATTATCCAGCCAGATATCGGTGAGAAATGCGGTTTGTTCCGTGGTGTTTGAATTCTTTCGTAACAAGAGCAGTTAACCTTTCGGATCTCTCTCATCCACTCTTACTTCCCACGTTTCACGTCACAGAAGACGTGTCTCCATTCTCCTCACAATCGCCGTCATGTGCGGTGCTCCGAGCCGTCTTGAGTGTTGCGCTGGTGTCCGGAGACCAGTCGCTCTCAATGACTGAACATCACGTCGATTGGACGAACGTATCACGCGCGGGTTACGGACAAGACGAAGGCGTGCCTTGATTGGTTAGAATGTCATCCAACCTGAATCAAGACTCCATCAAGACCGACACGGAAGTTGACTACCGTCAAAAAGACAATAACTGGCGAAAACTCGAACAAATCCTGCCATTTTCGGCACAGCAACAGAAGCAGTTCGAAGAAGTCCAAATGAAGCTTATGGAATCTCTGATGCGCAGTACGTCCGCGAATACGACAAAATCAGTTGGGCCTCCGACTTCGTCTACAGATGCTGCAGCCGGTTCGATTACTAAATTCGATTTCGACGCTGAATCTGGACGAACTTTCGAAAGTTAGTCCAAGAAATATGTTTCAAAGCGACTTTGCTCAGTTTGATGATGCATGAAAAGCTCGACTGTTGCTGCGGAAACTGAGGACAGCTGAACATTGTCAGTTCACAAATTTCATACTTCCAAACTTCCTCGTGACCTTAGCTTCGGTTAGCAAAGTTCCTAGATCAATATTCGTTATCAGTGTGTGAAGATTACTTAAAGGGATACTGAAGATTCCACCATGTATGCCGGTATGGTCAAGGGCGCAAACATGCTGGTGACGGTGCAAATGGTGAGAAGCTCATATGGAATCGCAAACCGGACCGAATGAACTTGCTACGTGTTCCTCAGAGCGCTCTTTTTCGAAATAACAGAATGTTACCTTATTGCTCCGGTGGGGTAATCCTAACCAAGTTGTTGATACGTTATGGTTGATAACCACTTATATGAAATACCTGGGAGTTACCTTACCTAAAACCCTGAGTTGCTCGTTTCATACTCAAATTGTCTTTTACGAGTCTTGTGGCTTCAGTTTTATGCCTTCAAACTGAGAGCACTGAGAGTTCTTTTAAACTCTACTAAAAACTGCTATTTCTGGTGTTCTCTGCTGGGTTTTTAATGTCGCCATATCATAAATCCTCGTCTTTTTCGAGAATGAACAGTGTTTCGTAAGTGCAGTGAGTCTCCGGGATTATTACGGTCAACTTGACAGTCGGAAATTCCTCTGATGACTATATTGACATCGCCTGCAAAATTTCATCGCATGGTCAACATCCCCTCTATCCAGCTCTACACATGGCGATACCGACTTCCTGAACGTAGGAAATGAGTATCTATGTTGGTCGAAAGAGAGCCTAAACTGAGTAACTCAAGCGAAAAAGCGGGATAACAGCATATCAAGAAATAAGTCACAGTTAAACTGATGCCGGACCATGTAGGGATAACAAAATTCCCGTACACGATCGTTCACACAATTAACCATTGGCAGAAAGTTGGCATGTCTGGAAATGAACGCGGATAAACTGGTTTCGGTTGAGGTTTCACCCTGTAATTGAAGCCACTCAATACCGAAAAACCGAGAAGCACTGTGCTTATTGGGAATTATCAGCAGGTCACATTTCTCAAAACTCTAGGAAGTTTCGAACACTCGGCCTCCCTCCTGGTAGTTTGAACATTAACCGTTCGGCCACAAACGGCTGATTAGCACTGAGAATAATTGGGAATAATTCGTATTTGGACAAGATATAGAGCTTCTAATTTTCAATCACGGAACCACATCACGTAGCCACGTGTTGACTGGCTCCTCGAGTGACAGCTTCTCAAACCAAAGTTTCACTCATCGTATGAATTACTTTCCTTTCTGAAATCAGCATTTCGCGCAGTTCACATCACGTCGATTGGACGAACGTATCACGCGCGGGTTACGGACAAGACGAAGGCGTGCCTTGATTGGTTAGAATGTCATCCAACCTGAATCAAGACTCCATCAAGACCGACACGGAAGTTGACTACCGTCAAAAAGACAATAACTGGCGAAAACTCGAACAAATCCTGCCATTTTCGGCACAGCAACAGAAGCAGTTCGAAGAAGTCCAAATGAAGCTTATGGAATCTCTGATGCGCAGTACGTCCGCGAATACGACAAAATCAGTTGGGCCTCCGACTTCGTCTACAGATGCTGCAGCCGGTTCGATTACTAAATTCGATTTCGACGCTGAATCTGGACGAACTTTCGAAAGTTAGTCCAAGAAATATGTTTCAAAGCGACTTTGCTCAGTTTGATGATGCATGAAAAGCTCGACTGTTGCTGCGGAAACTGAGGACAGCTGAACATTGTCAGTTCACAAATTTCATACTTCCAAACTTCCTCGTGACCTTAGCTTCGGTTAGCAAAGTTCCTAGATCAATATTCGTTATCAGTGTGTGAAGATTACTTAAAGGGATACTGAAGATTCCACCATGTATGCCGGTATGGTCAAGGGCGCAAACATGCTGGTGACGGTGCAAATGGTGAGAAGCTCATATGGAATCGCAAACCGGACCGAATGAACTTGCTACGTGTTCCTCAGAGCGCTCTTTTTCGAAATAACAGAATGTTACCTTATTGCTCCGGTGGGGTAATCCTAACCAAGTTGTTGATACGTTATGGTTGATAACCACTTATATGAAATACCTGGGAGTTACCTTACCTAAAACCCTGAGTTGCTCGTTTCATACTCAAATTGTCTTTTACGAGTCTTGTGGCTTCAGTTTTATGCCTTCAAACTGAGAGCACTGAGAGTTCTTTTAAACTCTACTAAAAACTGCTATTTCTGGTGTTCTCTGCTGGGTTTTTAATGTCGCCATATCATAAATCCTCGTCTTTTTCGAGAATGAACAGTGTTTCGTAAGTGCAGTGAGTCTCCGGGATTATTACGGTCAACTTGACAGTCGGAAATTCCTCTGATGACTATATTGACATCGCCTGCAAAATTTCATCGCATGGTCAACATCCCCTCTATCCAGCTCTACACATGGCGATACCGACTTCCTGAACGTAGGAAATGAGTATCTATGTTGGTCGAAAGAGAGCCTAAACTGAGTAACTCAAGCGAAAAAGCGGGATAACAGCATATCAAGAAATAAGTCACAGTTAAACTGATGCCGGACCATGTAGGGATAACAAAATTCCCGTACACGATCGTTCACACAATTAACCATTGGCAGAAAGTTGGCATGTCTGGAAATGAACGCGGATAAACTGGTTTCGGTTGAGGTTTCACCCTGTAATTGAAGCCACTCAATACCGAAAAACCGAGAAGCACTGTGCTTATTGGGAATTATCAGCAGGTCACATTTCTCAAAACTCTAGGAAGTTTCGAACACTCGGCCTCCCTCCTGGTAGTTTGAACATTAACCGTTCGGCCACAAACGGCTGATTAGCATTGAGAATAATTGTGAATAATTCGCATTT
This sequence comes from Clonorchis sinensis, assembly GCA_003604175.2. Classification (NCBI taxonomy): domain Eukaryota; kingdom Metazoa; phylum Platyhelminthes; class Trematoda; order Opisthorchiida; family Opisthorchiidae; genus Clonorchis; species Clonorchis sinensis. The sequence goes on from CM030370.1 coordinate 55,056,196, forward strand.
GGACAAGATATAGAGCTTCTAATTTTCAATCACGGAACCACATCACGTAGCCACGTGTTGACTGGCTCCTCGAGTGACAGCTTCTCAAACCAAAGTTTCACTCATCGTATGAATTACTTTCCTTTCTGAAATCAGCATTTCGCGCAGTTCGGTTTTCTCAACTCGCTAACCGCAGTGTATTGGTTCTAACTGCTACATCTTCGTTCACCAAGGACATGGAAACCAAGGGAATGAGAGTCACGTGCTGGAAGCGATGGTCCAACCAGTTCATCGAAGTCAAATAAATCTGCTCGCCCAATGTGGCGGAAAGTTGGTGCAATGCAGTGAAGACGATAATCTGATGCAAGAGCACCACTAGCTACGTGACACTTCCATATACGTCGGGGTCACTAATTACTGGTTTATCTCTTCCCATCGTAGTCATTCGAAGGTTTGGCAGCTACCCACGCGACTCAGTTGACTGGTAAAGGCTTTCATTGGTAGTTGTCAAGTCATGGAATGACCGTCCCCGGTTAGTCTCCATCCTTGACAAGGCTGGGCGAAAAGAGATCTACGAGGTACATGACCCTCTAGCATAACGAATTACATGGGGCCTAACCAGCGTAACCTGTGGAGTGTGACCGGCTAATCTAACGAGGAAGTCCACTTTCCCGAAAAACACTTTGGTATACCTCAGCATTACAGATGTTCCCAGAGTACCCACGCAACGATTCGGAGACATGGACGGTCAAACATAGAGTGGTTACGTCTCTAGTCAATAAAGTAGGACAGATCGGATCTTGAAATTGTATACCTCAGCCTAGACAGTCAAGTCGATGTCACGTCGGTACCACAAGTGTCCAAGGTTGGCAAACGCTGCCTTGCCATCCAAATTCGTGGGTGGATTTCTTCTTTCACAACTCCACCCGAACTTATGCAGTTGCCGAGATCGACGAACTTATCTACTACTGTTGTGGATATCAGTATCCTCCAAAACTATGTAATTGTTGAATTAGTGCCAGGTGGTTTTCCGAGAATGTGAGTTTTGATCTTTCGCGTTATTTTCCGCTATCTTGGGCATTTTTCAAAACACCGCGCTTCTCTCCTCCCGGCTAGTTGAATTTTGTTTGTGCTAAGGCATTTATCGTTACCTAAGGCCACACAAAATATACGTATATACGACGTTGCTCCCGCTGTACATTGCATTTGGTTGAGGCAGTAGAAGCTTTCCTCCAAAGGTTCGAAAGCGTACTACCACTGAACGATTTTTTTTCATACTCGGATAACCACGCGACCATGAGCAGTACCGCGAAGCACAAGCATCTTTTTCTATGGGGTAGCCCAAGAGAAACAAAAAGACGTTTGTGTGCCTTACAAAGGCTCAAATATGCTGCGAAGTGGTACAAGACATTGGAAGCGATATCATTTTGGATACCTGCCATGCACTACCATGTATACACTGCTTGCTAAAGCTCCTTTGAATGAATGAAGGGGACTAAACCAATGCTCCCAATGTGGGACACCAAGTTTTACTCAAAAAAACAAACCTGCGGTTTTGGATATTCGCTGGCTTCAACTGAAACAATCGCAAAAGCCACTTTCTCACTTCCATCGACCGAACCGGTGACGCGACCGTACCCCTGGAACAGTGGGGTTCTGATGGTCTGTCGGTGTTGTTGTTCTGAACGCACCAGAGGACATTCTTTATAGGCAATCAGTAAGGGTCCAGTTCGAACGTCGACTTTGTATTCTCGTTGCAGGCGTGACAGAATAACCTCGAGATGCAAATCGCCCATACCGCCAACGATCCACTGTCCTGTCTCGGTATCGAGTCTAGCCTGGTGTTAAGAAATACATTTTGAAAGATTGGTGAACTATTAACAGTGGATACGGGAGAACTTGTAGACAGCCAAGACTCGTTCACATAGATTAATTACCTGCACAACTGTGTTATAGGTATTGAGCTGGTTCACTGTTGCAGAACAACTGAATGAAAATGACTGAAAGCCCATAATAAGAGTAGGTGTTTTTTACAAAAAGGTTCAATGAAAAACTGCACTTGGGCCACTCTTTCACACAATTTCATATGCTGACGGAAGTTAGAAGTTGGAATAAACAAGAACGTAAAATGAAGTGTGGTATTCTACTTCAGCCGGAGGATCACTACGATACACATGAACAAACGCCAACAACTCAATGTTATCGTGATGGGATTCTGAACCAGACCGGCTTGAATGGATTCATGAGAAGACAACTGGAGGCAGAAACGTGGGACGTATAGAAAAAAATCCCTAAGAGGGACACTTCACAATTTTGGGTTGGCCAACAAATCCTACACATCAACCGGGAAAAGGGTAGCTGACGCCCCATATTTGAATCCAACATCTAATGGGGAGCAAATCGTTGGTTAGTTTTTGGTTGTTGATCAGGTGGCTGTTGATCTGTTCGGCCAGCTTGGCAATTGGCTTGCAAACGTTTCGTCACCATACGAGGAGACATCATCAGTGCGCAGTTGGGTGGGTACTTCTTCCTTGCCTGCGTGCGTTTATATAGCATTTGAAGACTATTTGTTATCATCTGAACTGATTGGCTACTTGGGGTTAACGATTCTCGTGAATCTATTGATCCGTTTGTGATCTTTGTTGTGTTGTGGTCTGCGTTCCTTTGTGTTGATTGGTTATTCCAAGACCTTCTATTTTTAGTAGTTCGTTCTCTGGCCTTGATTGGCATTGCGTTGTGGTCTGACGTTCTCCAGCTTGATTGGCTATGCCATGAATCGATTTTAAGTTTTCCCACTGTAACGGTTAGTGTCCCTGCGTCCGCCGGTTAATTTGGTGTTTCGGTTGGGTCCCTCCTCCAATCCAACTGATGCTTCCGTTTGAATGGGGCTTTCTTGCTTCTCTTATGAGTTCCTCGTCTGGTTACTTTTGCAGCTCGAAGCTCTACGGTTCTGGTGTTCTCTTACCCTTAGTTGTTGGTAAATGGGATCAATTTCGATATGTTTGTTGATAGTTCCTTCAGTGGAGTACCACGCTTCTGTGAATTCGCGTTCTTTCTTCGTTCTTGCTTGACCCAGGTTGTTAATTGGTTAGTTTTGTCTGACGTATGAACCACTGAAGATTTGCTCTTGTTAACTCTGTTTTATCGATCTACATTGACTGTATTGCTGATGGCAGGTAGGCGTTCGTAACGCTGGTGTCGGTACTGAACGATGAGTTTAGATCTGTTTTGGACTTACTGATGGAACTATACACTGCTGACAGGACAGCACGTGAAATTGTGCTTCTCGTGTATGTCCTCTTCTCGATGTCCCCGCTGCACTCACCCCGAGGTTGCATACGTGTCCATGTATGAAGGCCAAACATGTTTACAGACATGTACACTTATACTGAGCCACGGGTCGAAGCACACGAAAAGCTAAAATACTGCGGCTACGATTCTATGCAGAACAGATCCCCAATATTACAGTGAACGGCCCAAAGACAGAGTAAGAGGAGCTCACGAGAAAGAAACTGTTAGGGTGAAAAAAACGTGGTGTAATGTCAAACCGAACCGGTTTGAAATACAGTGGGGTTGTATTACCCGACAAATTTCTGATTCCGCTTGTCATGTAGCATGAATTCATCTTGTCACACTGAGTCAGTTTTCTCTCAACGACTGACGGCTTCCGTAAGAGGTCTGCGTCCTTTGTAATCTTACTGTTGACCAACGGATCTATTCTACTTGGCGACTTCTACTTCTCTATTGTTTTCATCTGCCTCCTCAACTCTTCACTACATTGCACTTCTCCATGGTCATTACTTTGCTGATTTCAGGATCACTATTCTACAACTGTGCACCTAAAAAAACTACCGTTAATGGGTTACAAACTACAGAGCGGATTTTACAATGGCGCCTTCATCATCCTCAATTACGTGTTTCCAACGCTTTATGGAATCAAAAACTGTGTTCAGCAATACTGCCTTCTCATGTTCTTTTTATTCGCTTTATTCATGTCGCCTAACTCCTTGTGGGTGTAAAAACACGGCTATGATGGCTCATATGTCCAATATGAATTGTATTCAGGGTCATTATCGGCGATAAAAGGCCAGAGGGAAGAGAAGAGCTCTGTCGGCTGGAAGAACAGATGAAAAAACTATCCATACACATTGAAGAATTGATTGGTGATATCCATTGTCTGTGTATAACTCTCGAAACGTGATATTCCGAAATGCATAAAGGTGCTATTTTTTATTCATATTCATATTTCTGTAAAATAATCGTAAAGCCCTGATGATGCGGCAGTTTTAGCACCAGATATCATCTACATGCTACTCGCGAATCATATGTCCTAATGATTGAAGTGTTTTTGACGGGAGGGGGAGAGAAATGAACGGTTGTGATACAGTGAAATAAAGTTGGCTAACAGCCGTGAGTCCGTGTAGCGAGCTTGACAGTTGGATTTCGGGGATGTCAGTGAAACACTTGTTCCAAGTCACGAAGACAGACAAGGACATCAAATCAATTTGGATAACGTCCAAGTGCTTGCTCACACAAGAACAAAACGGGAGCGGGAGCTTGCCGAGGTGTAGTACTCCAGACAGGAACCTGTTAACGAACACGTCGATATCGATCCAGCCTATGGACTTGCTGCGAACTAAAGGACTACGCAATCACAGACTCTAAACCATATGTGTGTCCTACACTACGCTCAGGCATCCACTGTTTCGACCACTGTTGACCGGCAAATCCGAGTCAGATGCCGGCCATTATATATATATATATATATGTATATATATATATATATATATGTATATATATATATATGCAAGACACGTTGCACACGTTTTCGCTAGCTTTGCAGGCGAGACGGACACATCTCATTCGGACTGGAGTAGCAATTCAAAGTCAACTCACTCAAACCAATAAAATACGAACACAGTAATTCTTACGCCCTGAACAAGAAAAAAATGATAGACGTAAAAGAGACCACTTTTACGAGCCGTCGGGAATTGCAGCCTCTACTCGAGGGAATCCATCTTCATATAGCGGGATGGGATACACCAGAATTGGTATACACTCATCACACACACGCTCGCACAAACTTTAATATCTATCAACTCACGGTGAAACTAGGATCTTCGCGCTGCATACAGGCTAGAGCGTATTCCAACGGACGCACAGCTGATAGGCTTCCGGGTTCTAGGGCGGCATAAACGACTGGTTCACACTTGTTCAACTCCAGCAGATTGTTGATCCAAACATAATGATCCTCTTCCTCGCTAGCGTTTTGGTCAATCGGTGAATTCTTGTTCGATGTGCTTGTCCTGCGTACGGGACCAAGTAGATCACCACTGTGCGTAGATTCGAGACCCGCCAGAGCAACAATACTACCCGTCGTAGCACAGTCAACCGACTCACGCTGATCGCCAGTCATTTGGAACACACCCAATACCTGGTGACGTGAAGCAGAAGTGCTCATAAGGAAATCTACCAATCATTCTTAAGAATCCGAATGAGCTTTGGAATGTCGCATATAGTGTAACTGTGGAAGCTAAAGTGACAATTACCAGTGAGGCGGTGCAGAAAACGAAGAAAAATCCATGCTTGATAAAGGTTATCAGTGGAAGAAGCTAACAAAAAGTGTAAATAAACTAAGTTGACTGCCTGAAGTAAACCTACCTTTTCCGTTATTGGAACTGTTCGATTCAGTGACCAGTTGGCAAGTAGACTGCCTTTCTTTACAGAGCCCGAGTAGACTCGGACAAGGCTTAGCGGTCCCCGGTGAGGATCGAAACAAACCTTGAAAACAAGCAACACGGGTGGTTGGGCGGAATCTGCCACCGGAAGATCAAACCCTGTTGGAGGTCTTGAGTGTGAGTACATGGACCATACTTGCTGAATGAGTCGTTGTACAGGAGCGGGCGCTTTGTGGTTTGTTGGGTTCGGCAAGTAGTCAACGATTGCATCCAGAAGTGGTTGTATTCCAATGTTCTGTCGGCTACTGCCAACAAGCACAGGAATAATTTGACCCCTATGGGTGGCCTGTATAGACAGATTTACCAGGTCAATTAAAGAACGAGAAGTAAAGTGAGAACTGAGAAGAAATCACACTAACACCTCTTATTTCGAATAAGACCAGAGTTGAAAGGTCTGTTAGAGATTTCAATGAATGAAATGAGCAACGTAAGCATTCTACCACATATATGAAGTGCTGTGGCATGTTCGGATTACTTGCGACTTGTTGCGAGAACACCGGACCTAGATGTGAAAATCGCAAATAAATAGACCAGAAGATTCCATGGCATGGTAGAGGAATGTAGAAAAATCAGTGATGAGCACCTCTGAGAGCTGAAGGGTTGTCTTTCCTGAGAGGGGCATGGAAAAATGTATCGTTTCCAAAAAAACTTGGATACAGGTTAAATTAACACGATCGGTAAATTTATTACTTCTTACAGAAGATAGTACAGATGGAGACAAAACACTGTGACGTTTTCTATGATGTGATCAGGAGCCAATTGTGCGCGTGTGAGCTGGAAGCCATTGAAAAGCAGGAGCTGGAAGGACGCAACATGCATGTTGACAGTCATCAGTAACAGTTTGATTGCAACTACGTGAAAGTGAAAAACGATGGCCGGTGTTCGACCAACATGTATGGGAAGTTGCCCCACAGTGTGTCACGGAAGTTCGTCTGCCTTGCTACGACCATTATAAACAATAATTGAGAACATAGCTTATCATGTGGCTGATTGACCAGGTTGAGTAGATGTAGTTCATCACTTGTGTCATCGTGATCACATACATGTCGATGAAACCCAATTTGTTGCAGGCGTCATCACAGAGTATGCATAAATACTAGTACTAAAGGACACAATTATAAATGGTTCGATTTACGAAGCCCAAAGTAAACGAGAGACAAAGGTAACCTACGTGGATGACAAAGCGAGAAAAACAGGAAGGTCCTTGGAATTCATGAAGAACTAGTATCGGCTAAAAAAGGGAGTGTTTCAACCCACCCGTGGATTGCTCAGAAAGTTGACTCGCGTATAACTTAGGCCAAGGTTCTGGAAAGGACTCTCGCAGAAGGGTTTAAATTTATATGTCACAAACATTTACTAAACACTTACTCGTTTCAAGGCAGACTGAATAAGCTCTGTAGGCATGAGGTGCTCTGGATGATCCACCGCCAAAAACTGGTCGGCTAATTCTTCGTCTACTTCGGCAAGTTCCGCGAGCAGACGAATGCGAGCATCCAACACGGTTTGCATGAACTTGGATGAAAAATTACTCGCACTGACTGGCTCTGAATGGTGAAGTTTGTGTAACAAGTCAGTGGTTTGGGGTGGAGCATCGGGTGAAGTACACTGGGACCAATCCTGTAAGGAACAATGAATAAAGAACGGTCTGTTTATCTACTAGTGAGAGGGTGCAAGGTACTAGTTCCAAAAATATTTTGCGTCGCCAGCTCTTTCGTGAGAGCCGAGTGGTCAGGAGACCCGCTTTCCTTCGTCAACCTCTATTATTACCTATTGTCTTTGGCCAGTCAAGAGGATCCATCGTCTTAGGTCCTAATCCACTTTACGGAAAATTTGATCATGACCACTGGTCATTCAGTGAGCTCATTTTTCGCTCCAGAGACTGCATGGCACATTAAACATTAAAGCTAACATGATATCATTCAAAAGACGCAGTTCGGCATCGCATCAAACAATTCGGACGTGTCCAGATTGGTCAACACCTGCGTATTCATGTTTGTTAAATGTTGAAAACTGGAAACTAGCGGTCAAACAATGTGCGAGCTCAAGAACCGCAGTATTTTCGAAGAACCTGAATGTCTGGATAATGAATAAACAGTACTTTTTTGCTTTAAAGACTGTACTGTTTAAACAGGAGGAAAGACAGATGAGACTTTATATAAACTTTAGGATAGGTTGGATCGAAGCATTTTTCACAGATAGACGTGAAACGTTAAGTGACAAAATCCATCGTTTAAAAAAATGCTGAAAGAACACATAACTTGCCATAGGCTCCTGATGTGCTTCGAGTACAAAGTGTTATTTTCACGTACTAGTGTTGTGTCACTACGTCCGCTTGTTACAACTTCACTTTACATAAAAAAACACTATCAGTGAGGTCTGCTGTATCTGTCGCTTTTTGACCATGCTCCGATTAATTGAAATAACTGGAATTTGCCGTATCTAAACAAAGGGATAGCGAACTATTATTGAGTGAGTTGCGTATCAAATCGCTGATGGACCGCCGTGAGGATTTATCCGCTACTTAACAAGGACAATCCAATATAGCTCCGGAATAAAGACATGAGGTACTGACCGAAGGTTCTGTGCTTCAAATCTGGTCCTGCATGTTCAGTTGCACTCAGTTTGTAACGTGGTAAAGAGACTCTTGGGGTCGTTTAGATTCTATCGACCTATGAGAGCACATGAAGACATGACCCAAGAATAACAAGCAGGATTCAGGCTAGAATGGAGTTATGTGGGACAACTCTCCCTCGAGTGTGATAGAAGCGGCATACATAAACGCCTCATTCAGTCTTGGTATTCGTTGACTTCAAGTGCGGTTAGTTCCGTTGGTCAATTAGTTCACCCCAACAAGCTTTCGTTCTCGCAAAGATCAAAGGATCACATTTGGCCGTGTGCGAGTGTATTGGGAGCTTTCCAGAAGCATCTCAACGGAAGTGGTGTCACATTGCTGTTCAGTTTAGTAGTCGATGAGATAATGAAGCGACTTGATGTTCCGCTATCTGGGGAAGTGAACCTTGCCAACTTGTAATGACGAGATGATACTGTTCAATTTTTTTTTAAAAAAAAGCCCAAGCGCCACTGACCGGGGACATGCAATCTTTCGTATGTGCTTTGCAGCCAAATAGTGAAAAATCATGTGTCGGAACGTATGACTTTGTCAGACAGTTCAACAGGGACACTGGTGATTGTGGCCAATGAATATTTCATCTAGCAATGTGAGTTCTCAAACCACGAAAAATAGGATGTAGAGCTAATATCCAGTACAGTGGCTTTTAATCGGGGAGAGTTACCCAAGGGGAAACTTTAATTGCTCTGGTAGAATCGATTTCCTCAAATTTCAAGGTACTGACCCCTGGAAAACCAACAGTTGGTCAGATTCAACTGATGTTTGAACAACTCGACACTCATCCTGATTTGCGCTTCTGTCTAATGAGCCCGTGATGACAAATCCATGGTCAGAAAGTGTTGGTGCTGTTTGGAATTTACCAATGAAGCTCAAGCTACACTCCTGCATGAGCTGCATACGTTGTATGTATGTGAGACCTCAATACGCCATCAGTGCCAACTATACTTACTTGTCCAAGATGTCCACAGACCAGGATGTCCGAAAAACGGTGAAAGACATCGTGATCATCGTCAAATTATCATTCTGTACATATAAGCTTGCCGACACTGAAGCAAAGTTTCAGGTGACATGAGAGATAGAACTGACTAACGACCAACCAATTGGCTTGAAATTTTCACATACATAGGCCTGGTCTGATATGGTATATATACCATAAAAGGCTGTTTGTTAAAGCTGTCATGCAGCTGACGCTCAAGTTGCTACACTGTCAATTTGTTCAGCCAGTCGATGGTTACCATCTCAAATCCATCTCGCTTGTCATTCCTTTGTTCGCTTTATCCGGTGCAACCATCATACTTAGTGTCAAGACTGTTCTCGGTATGCTGAGCCTCCTTTATCTATTATGTATGTGATTCATCCTCTCTTACGTTTCTACAGTTAGTGTTTTGCTTTTCATGAGTTGACTATAAAAAAAAGTCAATCTAACTTTCAAAATGATACCGTGGTGTGCATCTGTCAGTCCAAGTGATGCTGGCGGATTACAGATAGTGGAGAGCACTCTGTGTTGGTGCTCTTATCAGGCTTGAAGTGACAGAAAATGCTATTAGTTTACGAAACCACGGATTGCTTTGAACACCACCACCAACTATAAACCATGCAGCTTTTTTTTATTCAGAGCGTATTCCGATGAATTAGCTCTTCCGTTGCCCGGACTCTCGAACAAGTTTGGTTCCAAATGGCCAAATCGGGAAGTTCATTCTTTGAAGGGCGTTTCTGATATCAAGTTGACTAGGGCAGTGATTTGTGTACTTCTCTCATTTGTGTTAATGTGCCCGTGAAAACGCTACGGAGTTCGGTTAGGAGAAGAAACGAAAGATAGTTTCGAATTAAGCCCTGTATCCTTTTAAGTCATTTACCAGATCTTCCTGGACGGAAAAGGACGCAAACTGCCCACTCATCTATATTGCTGTAAGAATGTGCAACATTATTGTTGTTGTAAGGGTTTGTGAACCAGTCGGACTATGTTTGTGAAACTAACGGATTTCGGACAGACACCATTCTGTGTTACTTGTAAGTAGCATTAGTTGGATCTGCAACATTTGCAGAACATGTAATATCCTGGGACGGATGCGTGATATCGATTGAGGACCACTGTTCTAGCAATTCAGCCACAGTCTCCCCTCAGCTAGTACATTAATTGCCTAAAAAAACGAAAAAAGGTGTTTGGTTACCAGGTAGTGTACGTCTTTTCCGTGATAAGACTTCACGGAAGTCTTCATAAATTGTCACTGTACAAACCCGTTTCTCGACTGAAACCTAAAGATGACTGGATGTGAAATTGGGAGGTTCCAACAAGATTTTCAAACTGTAGCATGAAACCCGAAACGTTGTACACGCCATAACCTAAGAGCGAGGAGTCTTTGGATTCACACTGAGACCCTTTAGGGTTGCTGACGGAAGTTGATCGCAACACATTACGAAGAAAAACAGGCCTTACCACAAAGAAGCACAGTTTGGGTCACAAACCTCTAGAACCGTGTATCCGGCACAACCAATTTGCTTTTGTGTTGAAAGAACATGTTTGTTTGAGTGTCATTCAACCAGAAAATTAGCATGTCCAGTGTACCGGAGTTGGCCGTAGTTTGTTGCGGTACATGCACTCGAAACAAGCAGTTCCATTGCAAATTCACCGCAGCAATTATCTAAAGGAAGATTTACTACAAAAACCTCGAAAATTAGACTAGAAACTCGACGGCTTAAGGTGGAGTACCCCCAAAATCTCCATCTGCAACTAGGTCAAACCCTTCTTTGACCACGCGAAAAATGTATTGGCACCATGTAGAGTCCAGTCATTTACAATGTACGAAATCCTGGAGGGTATCCGCAGAAACACAACGCAAACGAAATAGGAACCTACCAAGAATTTCATCGTGACTAGATCAATTAGGCCCATGAAATGATTTCCAGCTGACCGACGACCGGATTTAGCTTCCTTTCGATCGGGTGACGGATTCTCGCCTGGCTTTGCTAGCGAGTGGACAGAAACCGGCCAATGAATTGGAACGTAGCGTACAGTGCTTGCCAACTGCGAACACAAACTGCTGAGGGATAGTTGGAAATCGGCATTCTCTCGATCCAGTTTGTTCACAAATACCAATCGTGGTAGGTTATAACGATCTGCTTGATGCCTTGAGGGATAGAAGAGACCAAATTTAGTCGAAATCAGGCTATTCTGAGAGGAATTACACACCATCTTATCAAGGTTGTGTGGTCAGCATAAGTGAGCGATGAGGCTCATACTACAAGAAGGCAAACTGTGTACAGCTGACTACTTTGGAAGCTTTTGGGTTAGGATGCACATTGGATTGAGTAAGCAGCCCAAAATCTAGATTTTATCGTAGATTTTGCTTCAGACAAGCGTGGCCGTATTGTTGCACTCATTTACTCACCAGCTGCGGTGTTAAGTTTAGCACACAATAAATAAAGACCTGATGTGAAAAAGTTCAAGCGCTCAACTGTTCCGAAATTCCCACACGGTGCATCTAAACACAGGGTGCGTTCAACGAGGATGCCCGTTAAAGCCATCCTCACGGTCCACGCCAAGAGACCACAAGATAAGATTTACGAGAACATGTCCGAGACGTTCAACTAACGTCCGCTGATCAGTGAGTTCCAATTTCAGCTTAGGTCTTGCTCAGAATTCCACCTTCGGAATCGTCCCAAAAGCACATCTGACAGTGCGACACAAAGTAAGTTATAAGGATGTACGAGCATAACTTACCACACTGTTCTGGTCTGCGCCTGAACACCTTTTGTCCCGTCAAGAATAGTAACAGCACCATCCAACACGGTCAAGCATCGCTCCACTTCCATGGTGAAATCCACATGTCCAGGAGTATCGACCAAGTGAATAGTGTGCTGATTCCATGAGAGACAGGCGGCTGCGCTCACAATGCTAATTCCACGTTCGCGCTCCTCCGGCAAATAGTCTGTCACAGTGTTTCCACGATCGACCTCCCCAATGTGATAAGTTCTGTCTGGACGGGCGTAGGCGAGAAGGAATAGTTGAATTCATAGTCCAGAGCAAATGTTAAGCTGGCCATATTGACTTGCCTCCTATGACAAACGATACAACTTTCAAAAGGTAAAACCACTAGACCTACCGTTCAGAGGGACGATATGACCCAGTTTTAGCACTCATTGATGGAATAAGTTGGATTAGGCAGAAATAAATTTATACGAACAGCGAACTAACACTAAGCTGCATGCTTGAAGGTGGCAGTTTTGATGCCACAACAGTGTCAATAAGACAGCGCTGCGTTACACTTGGTAATGCTCTCTTGAGATGACTATTTGAAAAGACGGCAGTTATCAACTTAGTGTAACGCTGAGAAGTTTGCAGGAATAACCGATGAGGGTGTGAATGAGCGCATGCCTCACTGAGCAGTGATCAACCTGAGTAGGATTTTCGTTAAGCCAAAGTGTGAGTAGAAATGGTTCATGGCCCGTGCTCATGCACTGAGTGAAGGCAAAACGTACGAAACTCACGTGCAAAATACAACATGCGCTCTGTAGTAGTTGTTTTACCAGCATCTATATGTGCGATCATTCCCACGTTTCGGATAAGCTTGGTGGCTGTATCTTCTTCCGCGTGTGAACTTCGTCTGGTTTCCACTTCAGTGAAGATGGAGCGCTGCAGTCCATGACAGGTGAGCGGAAAGGCAAAACGCCCTTGCCACACGTGGAAAAGGATGTAGCGGTAGGCTACTACATTGCATCGAGTAGTATTGCTGCAGCCAACTTTTCTCACGAAGTGGCGTAGACGCGAACAGTTGGAATGGAACTAAAAACGGAAATTACAATCGCAAGTAAACCAAATACGATAGTACATATGAGTGGACAGGTGAGTCTACGGAGCCGCGGCCTTTATACCCCTCTCACGAGGTGCATATGAAAAAAATCAACGTCTCTTGAAGAAAAAAACACTCAGCAGTTAACGCGTTGTTTTACTCGCGTAGAAACATAAACATAAAGATATCGACTGTTAAGAAAATGGGGAATCGACAACCTGAAAACGATCCACATGTAACTAGTCGTCGAAACACTGTTGAGGCAACTTGATTATTCTTGACTGTCTCAGCCGCCTACTAATTTCAAGCCGTGAACTTTTGGACGATAGCAACCGGGTGTGCACCAACGCCAGGTGTATGAACCGTTCGGCTCAGCTCGAGGGTGGTAAGCGGCTCATCCCTAACGAGATTTGACACGCACGAATATCGAGGAAGATGGGAATAGAGCCCAATGTAAGACGTTAAACAGGAGTATTGAAAGAAGCGCGGTCGTCCATAACTAATTGGCCAATCCCATAGGGAACTGCTGTAGCTAGGCCAAGATGCTGATTGGAAGCTTCTACATGCAGCATACAATTGAACGACACATGCAGTCTAGTACAAAATGGACACTGCGTACTTAAGTCAATGAGGAGAACACATCAAGGTTGAAATATTTTTCAAACACGAAATATTGGACAGACAGACTGCTCTGAGGAGAACCAAGCCATATCAGGAAGTGTACATCAACGTACTCAACTTGGGTAAAGATTTCGCGATAACAGATCCAGTCCGGATGAACTGCGCTAACGGTATACTAATCGAAAACTGCAACTGGCCTTTATGAAGTAAGGCTGTCCCGAAGGTTCTATAATGGAGTCACCAGCAATTTGTATTGGCGGCAAAGGTCAGGAGGGGTGGTAATCAAACGGCAAAAATGGCAGCAGATGAGCCCACATGCTGAACAGCATCGTTCGATTCGTTTTCCAGGCGCGGGCAAACGGTTCGCATTACCGCGGAAGTAGGACGGCACTTGACTGAAGTCCAGGCTGCGTTTTTCCGGAATCAGGAAAAAGGGCGATAGGACGCAATCCCTGCACGCAATAACAACATATAGCGTAATCGCGTGAGCCAATACTCTATTATAAAGCAAAGCCGATCGCACTTCAGACCAGGATACTCCCAGGGTAAATGTCCTCGACAATAACGGTTACAGACAAACCAGTCTCCTTTTATCGTCAAGCAGTTACCACGTTCCATAACCGGACCTACGGTTATGGAAGAGGATATGTTATCGTTACACTTGGTCTACATTATAACGCGTGATTGCAGTTCAAAAACGCACGAGAATTTGAGGGGGCCAGGTCCTCGCCACATTTTAACCCGAATGAGGATAACAGAATTACAGTGGGAAGCATTTTCTGAAGTTCAACTAATGACGACTGTATTAGATTAGATGAAGGAAATTGGCGTCCACAACAGTAGTAAACTGAAAGGCACTTCCAGGTTCCTAAAAGTGATACTGACCGCTCAGCCGTAACAATCCTTCGGCGCTCACCTATCATTCCACCCGAAGGAAGCACAAAGGCTAGGATACTACCAAGTTCCCCAGGCCTAGGCAGGGGTAGTCGAGATGTCGGGGTTGGGTTCGAACAACAGACATTCCGGTCAGTAAGTTCGCGCCTTAACCATTGAGCTATCTAAAACCACCAGAAGAAACTAAAAAACAAATTGGGAGTATCCGCGAAATACACTTATTTGCACACTTATTTGGTTTTGACGGCAAACTAGCTAAAAATCTCGTTCATTACATGATTCACCCGGCATTCATCTGAATGAGTGCATTTCGCCAACTGCCTACACCCTGGTGACCAAGTATATCATAAGGTTGGAAGGGGGTGCACCTACCTGACTAGCCCTAAGGAAATTAACTGGTTGTGGAGTGTCAAAGAAATTTCAGCAACCTTGTAAATAGCGTGCTCCGCCGAGAAAAAAACCTGGAATGACTGTAACGCCGATAACAGGAGGATCCTCGCACCATTCCGAGGCGTGTTACAGATTAAGTCAAACCGACAACTTTTGGACGCAAAAGTAAGGGTAAAGCAAGCCATCGCATGTGCTTAATTATAGGTGTTCTAAAAAGGTAACTGATAGGCTCAGGAGCAATGGGGAGGATTTTCTCCACTATGGTATGCAACGCTCAGTTGCTGGCCTAATCATCCATAAAGCGCTTCTAACTGCTCCTAAACAAGCTGCTGCTTTGTAGATTCTGCCGGAGAATATAGCCCTGTGGGAAAGAATGCACTCAAATAACATAATGGGGTGTTTTGACATGGAACGCATAACTACCTAAATGAACTCGTCAAAATATGATTTTGAGCGATCTGCAGATGCTGTATTTGGTAAACTGAATGAGTTTTTCCATCTGGTGTCAAAACCTAATGCACAGTGTCCAACTCCTACAAAGTTGCCAACTACATGCTGCAATTCCTTGTCCCCTACGCAGGCACGCATACCCAAACATAACGTAGCAGTACAATTGTACATTGGCAATGTGTCTAACTATTGGTAGTTCGGATCGGTTAAGTGGCTGTTGACTAGGTGAGAGTTGATCTGTTCGCCGAGCTTGGTAATCGTCTATGCATGCTTTGCCACCGCGCGATGAAACGTCCAGAAAGTCCGAGGCTCGAACCCGACCTCTGCCTCTCAACTTCCCTGTCTAGGCTTGCGCAACCTGGCAGTATCCCAGCCCTCGTGCTTCTCTCTGGTGGCATGGCAGTTAGGCCCCGAAAGTGTTACAGTTGAACCACGAGACATCATCAGACACAGTTAGCCACCTAACTGGGCAATAACCACGTCCTCTCGCATGGTGCAGAAACGTTTGCAAGCCAATTGCCAAGCTCAACGAACAGATCAATCGACACTTGATCAACAGCCACAGTTGTATATTGTTCTGAGGTATCGGTAGACGAAGACATGAAGACGTCTCAGATCCTCCACCAGAACTGGCCAAGTCTCAAAGCCGTACAACAACATAGTCCGTACTGTAGTCCGATTTTCGCGTCCTCCCGTCAGAACCAATGCAACTTCCGAGATACGTATAGCGTCCCACAACATCCAGTTTCATTCCTTGAATGTCCGGACGCATGCCCAAAAACCGTAGCACGACTACGCACTTTGTGGGCACAACGCACACGCCGAAGGACGGGATGACCTCCCTCAGATTAACTAGTATTGCTTTTCTCCTGCTTTTCTTCAAAAATGAAAAAATGTCTTCTAAATATCCCTGGTCGACAAGGCTCCCGTTTTGAAAGACCTGAGCATTGGGGTTTGGAAAACATGCCAGCGTTCGTCTCATTATCTCATCAATGAGAAAATTAAACGAAAATGGACAGATTGGGTACCCCTCTTGGACACCGCTACGTGTAGGAAAGCTTTTGGAGACCACCACGTACGTCTTCATGAGCCCACAAGTACGCAAATAGTGCATAATATTCAGGGACTTCCTGAGCATACCCTGCTGCGCAGACGTGTTCAAAAGAAATAACGAGTCGACAGAATCGACTGCAACCTTGAAGTCATAGAACACTAAGAGTATGTCGTTGCTCAACACTTGACGGAGTGTGGAAATATGGTCCACACAGCCCCTTCCGACCGAAATCCTTGCTGTTGTTCTCGGGTCCCTCCTCAAAGCCTGCGTAAGACGACATAGAATGAGAGACGCACAGTCTAGTTACCACGAGAATCCCTCTTCAATTTTTGGGGGAGATGACAGCCTCCGGAGTCGCAGCGTCGCGGAGATTAACATTCATCATCGGTATAATCGACACCGATATATCAGTAATAGATACCGACCACACAAATGGCACACAAATGGACGCAGGTTACTTAAGCAAACTCCATTGACAAATTAAGTGTCCCACACCTTGGACAAAGAAGCGTGAATACCCATACACGGCTGCTTCAAACTTCCTAACACGACCTTGTCACCAAAATATCCCCGCATTCTCGCCTTTGATAGCTCAGCTAGGTTTTCCGCCATCGAAAGTGGGTCCTAAACGTTGGAGTCAGAAAACATGCATCCATTACGGACTTGTTGAGATATGTTTTATCCCCACATGGTATGCGCTCGTAACATCTTCACTAACTGGTATTTCGACTTTTTTCTTAATTTTAACAATGTAGCACAAAAAATCGTTCAGCTGTAGCACCATTTCGGTGCCTAGCTGCCATGATACCAGAAGGAAGCACGAGGGCTGGGATACTGCCAGGTTGCCCAAGCCTAGACAGGAGAAGTTAAGAGGCAGAGGCGGAGTTCGAACCACCGACCTTGCGGTCAGTAAATTCGCGCTCTAACCACTTGGGCCATCTCGCCCAATGTAGCATAACGGACTGATGAATTGGACCAATTGCAAACAGTGATTGAATTCCATCCCAGTGGACAGGAACGTAGGATAACGGCTAACAAGCTGCTCGGAACACCTAGGTCAACAGAAAACTAGTAACGGTCCTCGAGTAAAGTTCTTGGCTTAAGGAGCGAATTGTGATCCACATTCCAGCCCAGGATATCCCGTTCGTCAGACCTATATTCACTGACCAACCTCGTGACAAATCATCCGCAGTAAAACCAAATATATTCAAATGGAAGCAGTCGTTGTACAATGGTATGGAACAGCACCTTCGTCAAGAATTTCACGTTGTTATTGCCCTCGCATGTTGTCCAGCCACTACAGAACCGCTTTTACTCTAAATACACAAGCTGTTCCAATGAATCCAATCTACCAGCTCATTGGGTTTTGTGCACAGTCGACAAGTAAGCTGCAAACACATGGCTTACATGAGTCGAAGGTGTCAGCAATAATGCGAATGGTCGGATGCCTACCGAGATCACTTGACACACCAATAGGACGTCCATATTTACAGAAAAGACCGTCTCACAATAGGAATTTCAAAATGCGCTCGTTCAACCTACTTGGCACCAGTGTTTGGAACAGTCATAACCAAGAAGTGTCAGATAGTTTTGCGCATAACTGGTGTATTAGTGGTGCTCACGTAGTATATGTACATGCAATAACTTATGAGTGAATCTACTAATACTTTCGATAATTTGCATAGGCACGGTTTTCCTCGCACTGCTTGTGTAGCTGCTCCTTTTTCCGGTAGGCCTTTCCTTGTTTCTGTGACGCGGCGACTAGCTCACGGGCCAACACCTTCCAAAAGCGCTGATCGGCAGGCTTGTCTCTGACGACATCAATGAGAAACTTGATTGCAATGTGGGTAGCTACAGAGTCCGTTCTGGGTGGTGCAGGAACCTGAAAGGAGACATGCTCTGGTGAGAAAAGGATACGATCCGTTTGAAAAACACAAACACATCTATCGAAAATAGACACGCGCATATTACATTCCAGCAAGACAGAATACTTTGGACGAAACACATCGGAACGTTGTACTGAAGTTCAGCGTGAGTACAGTCACAGAGTACTTTGGAAGCAGGAAGCAGCAGAGTATGTTGGAAGCTTCCAAGTGGTAATCAGAATGATCCTGGGGCTGACTTCATTCCATGACGTTAAGCGGTGACAAAGTCAAAAAAGAAACCGAAATGCTGCCTCTCAAATTAGGAAAAGCCGTATTACGAGGTGGTCTGGATGCGGTGCGGAAAGGATCATGAAGGAAGTGACACTCAAATGTGACTAGCAATTTCATCTTTACAACTGCAGCGATAGCATTTTCCAATGTTTTAGCTAATACAGTTGAAAGACTTCCAAAACATGAGTCTTGATGTCTTCCAACCCTATCTATCACGCGCAGCACTATTGGAAACCGGTCCTCTGTGTAGCAGCATCCCATGTCAGCGCACATTAGACCACTAAATCGCTAACACAGATAGAGTCCCAGAAACTTTGAAAACACGTTGATTGTGTGACACTGTTGAGGCTGTTGAAGATCGCAGAGCAGTTCAAACTCTTGTCTGAAACTTCCATACACGGTAAAAATTCCGAGAAGCGACAGGCGAAGTCAGTCCCGCACCAGGCAAGTCTAAGGTGGCGTTTTTCAACATCTGACATCTATGGAATTAACGCAATACCTAGTTATCTGTCAAGAGCAAGGTGAAAAATATCACGGCAGGTGTCCCACAGAGCTTCACGAAACAACTGTGCGACTAATATGCGAAGCTCTCTAATGCTTAAACTCTTGTGTCCCCAAAACACCCGGGGCTAGCAGAGAGGTCAAGAAGCGGTGAACCACATGACTTGCAGGTGTGTCGACACATCCTACTTATTGATGCTGCATGGATTAAGTTGTCTAGATTACGTATTAAACGTGCCAACTGTTCGAAAACACTCTCTCCCAACTGTGTGCCGGATGGAAACGACACACAAGGAGTCAACTGGTGGTTTTGAACAATGAATCTAGTGTGAGGCAGTTGTCTCCTTAGATGGTTCGGTAGATTGACAGACGCAGTCCAATCACTGTCAATGACGATTCTGCTTTACAGTAACTCCCTAAATGGTCGTTTCAACTCAAAAGTTTGTTTAACATCAACTCTGCGCGGTTTTGTCATCACTACCCATGGTAAACCGGTTCATCATCAGTACATCAGTGTTCAGCACTAATGCTTCGTTGCCGTACGATGAACAGGTTAGATTTTTGTCAACAATATGTGATTGCACACCCGCCATACTCTGTAATCAGTAAAGTAAACTGTGATGAGTAGAACCTATGAAACTGAGCTGACAGCTCGAAGCTACTAGGCAGAACCGGACTAGCATACTAGTATCCGATAGTTACCAAACATTCATGGCCTAAATGATAGATGATTCGGAATCGCCCACCTATCTGACAGTCTTTTTTCTTTATCAGAGACGGAGCGAAGATACCAATAAGGAAACTCCCAGTTGACTTAAGAGCGACTTATTTGTGGACAAGTTGCTCATGCCACGGAAAATATTACTAGTCAATAAGAATGCTGAAATGAAGGATAAGAACTTATTCTTATAGCCTTTTGCAGGATTCACGAATGGGCTTACCTTATACAGGATGCCACCACGAACAACAGGGTTTATAACCAAAATGGGGGTACAGTTCTTCACAGCATTGTGAATGATTGTAACTGGGCTTACGATCATTCGGGACTGTTCCTCCTGAGGAGTAGAATTCAGCTTCTGCAACTAGTCAAGTCATAAATCTATGAAAGAGATAACCATTCTTACCTGGATTAGTTTGATCTCTCTGAACGTCTGCCTCATCGCTTCACGTGCTGCCTCACGTTCACCCCGTTTTACAATCATCCCTGTGAATCGCGCAACCAAGGGATCGAAGTTGGAGCTTGTATGCTTCCATTTATCTGCTGGAGCAACTGGTTTGTAAAGCCTTTCCTCGTTCGGAGACAGCTCCTCGTCGGGAGCTAATAATTTCGGGTTGAGAGCGTAGTGATAGACGCGGGACCGATGTGGCTGCACGAACAACACTGTTTCCACACAGGGTTTGGTCCCAAACACCCGAAAAAGCAATGTCATGACCAAGACAAGACAAGACAAGACTGATGCGAAAATAGTGGTCACCCTAGCGAATCATTCAAAAGGAGCAACTATTGGACTGAAAAAGGAGCAAAAATACATGAGCATTTGATTGCAAGAAAAACGAACTCCAGTCAGTGAGAACAAATTCCAAGTATCGTCAGAGCCACATTATTTTGAATACTGAGGAATTATTATGCGCTGCTAGGTTGTCCAAGACGATTAAGACCTTCAATGAGAGCCTGACTTACGAGCCTGTGCACAAACCGGCGGCGTTTGGGGGACAATGCCGGCGCATTATATTACTTGAAAAACAAGTTGTCGTAAGCATTCCAACTCCCAAGTTAGAGGACCAGCAGACTGCGTTGGTCAGAATTCCAAACATTGACCAAGTTGGTATGAGAGACTGCGAATGTAGTGCCCCCCCCCCCCGTAAGTAAAAGTAAATGGGTCACGGAGGCATATAAACCGTCACAACACTGTAAAATCCACATACATCACCATACATCGTTCAGCTGTAGCACCCTTTCGGTGCCTAGCTGCCATGCCACTAGAAGGAAGCAAGAGGGATGTGATACTGCTAACTTGTCGAAATGCAGACAGGAGCAGCCGAGATGCAGATGTTGGGATGGAACAACGGACTTTCCAGTCGGTAGGGTGGGGCCTACCTTGCTGACTAAAGCGGTTGTCACATATTCAGAACTGCATTCCGTCGGGGCGTAGGATGATACAACAAATAGACACCGTTTACTGCACAGACCTGCATTGATCTTAAGTGAATCAGGCAACAGTACAATGTACGGATGATTGTTAACTGCGATTCAGTCCAGCAAAAGCGTTGGGAATGAGTACGGCAGCTAAGGAACTCTCCTACGACAGATGAATTACTCACACTTCATAGGTTACGCTGGTTAGGACATCTACTCTGTAGGCTAGAAGACCGTCTGCCCCGCAGATCTCTTTTCTCCCAGCCCTGTGCTGAGTGGAAGCGACGAACAGGCGGACAATGTCCGACCTAGCAACGAAGTATGAAAACACTGACCAGTAAATGAGTACATTCTACAAGTGATGCCTCCCTGGATAAGGGCTCCGAAACCAACCTCACCAATGGTCAATGACGTTGGCAGAAATGGCCCAATTGCGTACTCAGTGGTGCTCGTGAATCAATGCTATCGCCTTCAATGCGTAGCTATCCAGTTCCACAGCTAACTGGACACGCCATCACCCCCAATGCTCGGCTGTATGTCCCACACTCTCCCACTTCCAGGCGATAGAAACTGTAGCAGCTGGAACCAATGTACCCACGGTACATTGTTTATGGCTGATAAATTGATTGACAGATTAACTGACGGCAGCGAAGCATTAGTGTTGAACACTGGACCACAAACAGGACCAAGCTACCAATGCTACGAATAGGTAGCTTGGTCTCCGCCGTAGCGCCCTGGAGTCGTTCGACCCTACATCCACGAACCCACTACCATCTCCTTGAGGGAGAGAAAAGGGGAACCCACGAGTGACCCAACAATAGTAGTTGAAGCCTACAGCGTACATGCCTGTATTTTGCCCCAGCGAACTCGTCACACCAAATCTTGTCAAGGCGTAACTACAAAAGGCCTCTAAACAACTTACTCTCCATGGAGCAGGACATTCGTCAACTCCTTCACAAGACAAGCCGATTCTGCGCGTTTGGGCCAGACGAGGTCCATCCAAGGAACTTAACGGAAAAGTCGTTCAGTTTGGCAAAGCATTTCTACCTAGTGTTTCGTCAGTCGCTTGACGAAGGCAACCTTCCCTTTGCTTGAAAGGGAGCGATTGTCACGCCAATCTGCGAAACTTGCGACCGACTATCGCCCGGCAGCTACAGGCCTATTAGCCTCACTAGCATAGCGTGCACGGTGATAGAACGCATTCTGAAGCGGACCATCTTAAATCACCTCATTATCAAAAAATTGATATCCAAAGTGCAACAAGGATTCCTTTCAAATCGTTCTTTCGTGACGAACATGCTCAATCAATCGATCACCAATCTATCAGCTATGAACCGTGTGCCATAGGCACATTCGTTCCACCGGAAAACGGGAATGTGGAACGTACAACCTAGCCTTGGAGGCGAATGCATGTTCAGTTTGTTCGGAAATTGGGTAGCTACGCATTGAAAGCAATAGCTTTGAAGTATGAGCGCCACTGACGGTGCGATTGGGCCA
The DNA here is from genome assembly GCA_003604175.2 of Clonorchis sinensis. Classification (NCBI taxonomy): domain Eukaryota; kingdom Metazoa; phylum Platyhelminthes; class Trematoda; order Opisthorchiida; family Opisthorchiidae; genus Clonorchis; species Clonorchis sinensis. The sequence continues at coordinate 55,079,032 of CM030370.1, forward strand.
TTTCTGCCAATATCGTTAACCACTGGTGATTTGAGTCCCTGGATTCCCATCCAGGGAGGGGGCAGTTACCCGCACGACTGTTTGATGTTTTCGTACTTCATTGCCAGATCATACACTGTCCACCTCTCGGCTGCTTCCACTCAGCACATTTTGAATGTGTGAAGCGCATGTCAATCCGTGCGGTAGATTTATTTAAGTTACTTAAAATGACTTGCATTTTTGAAAGGTCTGAACCAAGAAGAGCAGTATCGTCCGCATACTAAAAGTCTGTCAGCGAACGTTCCGGGAGAATTTCGACTCCCGAGGTTTCAGAAGCAGGCAGAGAAACTTCAAGCAGCATATCAACAACAAAGTTGAAGAGGAAAGGGGAAAGAGGACAGCCTTGTCTTACACCACTGGACGTGGTGAACTCAGGCGAGAGCCTCCCGTGTACTCAGACGCGCCCACAGGAGTTTGCATACAGTGCCCTCGTAAGGGAGGGAAATTTGCAAGGGACATCTTTGATCGCCAGACACTGCAGAAGTTGCTGACGATCGACAGAATTAAAAGCAGCTTTCAACTCAGGAAAAACGACCAACGTGGGACGTCTGAAGGAGTGGCGCTGTTCAAGAAGTTGTATCAAGGTAAAGATATGGTCGATACATCCTCGACCGGGGCGAAACCCAGCTTGATTCTCACGAATCTGTCTCTCCAGACAATCCATCAACCTGCGCAAAATAATGTCAGAGAGTACCTTAAATGCGACAGATATCACGATGGATTTCACATGACGTTCTTTCCCTTTTTGAAAACTGGGATGACGATCGAGGAGCTCTAATCTGTTTTTGTTCCAAATCTTCTGCAGTATGGTTGTCAGACTGTTCACCAGGACCTCGCCACCTTCTTTGAAGAGTGCGCGGTGTGGACCATCCGGGTTGAAATCTTACGCTGGATTTCGGTTGCTGATGGTGTCAATGTTCCATTCGGGCCTGCTTGGTCATTCCAGTGGTTGTGTTGAAGGAGACCAGGTGAACTGATCTTGGAACTGTTCAGTCCACCGCTCAAGACGGCGATTGAGGGAGTGAATTGTTGTTCCGTCTTTTTCGCACATTGTCTCACTGACACCTGCCTTCTTTTGATCAGTTGATCGAATCAGTTGAAACAGGGCGCGGCTGTTGCCCGCAGCGAAAGCCTTCTCCATTTCCTGGACCTTCTAAATCCACCAGTGTTCTCTGTCATTCTTCAAACTCCTGCTCCGCGTGCGCCATCACAGTCGCTAGTTGCTGCCATAGACTTTCTGAAAGCAATAGGATCTGCTGATCTCGAAGATATCCAGTGTTCATTGAGTCGAGTCAGATGGGCTGGACAAGCAGTTATGAAAGCTGAGAGCATTGCTTCTTTAACTCGACTCCATCCATCCTCCAAGCAACCTTCGTCGTCCACATGACTGTGCGTTTCCAGTAGCTTTCTAGCCAGATCAGCTCGATACTCTTCAGCTACTGAAACTTATCGAAGTTGATGAACGGAGCTGCCCTCTTTCGGCACGCGTAGTGCTGGCGGGAAGCGAAGTGCTAAGCGGGCCCGCATGATAGCGTGATCAGAATCAAGTTGCGTACCCCAGAGGGAACGACAGTCCTTAACTGAGGCTCTCCATCGGTAACTGATAGTCATATGGTCCAATTGAGTCCACGACTGTCTTGTGATAGGTGGCCTCCAAGTAAATCGGTGTGAGCGTTTGTGTTGGAAGTGCGTACTGGCCAAGAACAGACGACAATCTGCACACAACTGAAGAAGCCGCTCTCCATTATCAGTACGCTCAGCACCGACTCCACCTAACTACCATCTACCACCTAACTGAACTTCTTCCGGACTTAGTCGTCCAACTTGAGCATCCATATCACCAGCCAGGATTACTATATCCGTCCTTCTTGCCGACCGAAGCAGTCGTGATAGATCTTGATAAAACTCATCCTTCTCATTCTCAGAACTACTATCTGTTGGGGTGTGTGCTGATACGATGAACAAACACCGTTTACCGCATCGACCTGCGTTAACCTTAATTGAGCCAGATAGCCACACCGCGCAAAGGTGACTGTTTACTGGGATCCAGTGCAGTAAGGCACTTTCAGCCTTGTGGCTGAGTGCAACTCCCACACCGTAGATACCACGAGCCATTGCGTCAGGATCACCGGATGCCCGAAGAGAGAAATGTGGAATATCTGGGTTCGTCCTAAGCGGCTTGAGGAGCACGACCGAAGTGGAGTCTTGTATGCGTGTTTCAGAGACACAACACACATCGATATAGAGGGAAAGTAAGGTTCCAGCAGGGGATGTCTGTTGCCCAAGTTGACAAAGAGTACGGACCTTAAAGGCTGCAACATGGATCAGATCTTTTGAGGTTAGTAAGTGATTATTTTGGTTTAATTTTCTGGGTGATGGTTGAGACCCAGAACAGTGGCTAGGGGATTGACAGATGGGTTGATTGCACTGTATTGTACGATGGGTTGGGAGGGAGTGTGGGGGAAGGCCGGGGAGCGAAGCGCTGCAAGGGCAAATGATACTTCCTGGTTGCGCAGGCCGAAGAAGAGGGTTGAACTGAGGCACTCCACCTTGAGACTTTGACTCAAAAGTCTGACCTACGAGGCAGTGTGAAGATGTAGGGTTTTGATCGGGGACCCTTCCGGGAGCCAATGACGCAATAGTCTGACCTACTTGGCTGTAGGGGGCCGGCCTGGCGCGGGGGCGCAGGGAATAGGGTATTACTGTCACACTCCTGATGCGGCTGAGCACAGCAGGTGGCTTTTGAGCAGCACCGGACTCTTCTTTTCCAAAAGTATTTCGACCATTTTGAATAATGCGCCTGCGGTCACGGTCAACCGTTGGGCGATCGGAGTATGCGGTTTCTAGGACCGACCTTTTCTAAACCGTCCTTCCCCGGGCGAAGGCAGCATCGCTGCTTTCATAAATATGGACATGCTGATCACCTGGGGGAAACGCCTTGCTGCCTTCACACTCTTATCGCAGAGGACAGTACGACTTTGCCTCCAGGCCGCCTCGTAATACGATTATTCGCAGTACGGAGACTCGCTGTTCTTCGTCGGGCTGATCGCCGTTGGGCTTCCTGGCATGGTTGGACCTTTAGGAACTGAGTTCCAGTCATTATAGCCCGCAGGATCATTGCAGTACATAAGCCCGACCACCACGACAAGGTGACAGCTTTGAGTCGGGGACGAACATGCTAGTATTTATGGACAGCCTAATCCAAGCTAAGGACGAGGAACTCATATCGGATGCCATACTTTCCGACTTCTCAACGACATTCGATCGGGTCCCACACGTCCCGCTGCCCCAAAACCTCAAGTCTTACGGGATTCAAGGGGAAATTCTACGTTGGATTAGGCCGTTTCTATCAGACAGAACATTCCGATCAAAAGTATGCTCGACCTACACCTCCCCAGCGCCGGTCTACATTGGGGTTCCTCAAAGCTCCGTTTCGGGACCACTGCTGTTTCTTATCTACGTCAACAACCTTTCAGTCGTTCTTTCAAGTCCATGTCTACTTTTTGCGGACGACTTGAAATCCTGGGGTTCAAATGCCAGTGCCCTCCAAATGGACGTAGAAGCTGCACAGCAGTAGCACCTTACCCGGAATGACGAAATGCGTCCACAAGTCGTTCGGAGGCATGGCAAAAACGGACCAGAAGACATCACGAGGATAGACGCCAAAAAGGATTTGGGTATATGGCTCTCTTCAAGCATGTCCTTCCCACTGCACCATGAGAAATCGGCTCCAAAGGTATTCGCCGTTCTACGGATGATTTGGCGCATCTTCTCCCGTAGTGCTCGCATGGACTTCCAGATACTCTATGTGGCCTACAGAAGAACACATCCTGAATATACAAATCAAGTTGTCTACTCAGGACGCAAGGACGTAATCTTTATCGGGCGTGTCCAAAGAACTGCCTCGAAAATGGTTGCCGGCCTTAGATCCGTGGACTACAAAATGCGTCCCGTAGTTCTTGACCTCTTTCCCGTGAAGTACAGTCGCCTCCGACGATACCCAACATTTACCCATCGCCTGTCTGAACAAGGTGTGGCCAGCAGTTTTTTCACTGTTGACCCAACAAACATACGGCGAAGGCGTAGTAAGATTTTCAAACTCAGAGCACACGCCTTTACTGGGCAGCCATCTTGCGGGTAGTTGGTGCGTGAAATAACCTTCCTCCGACGGTTGCTCACGCTGCATCAAGTACCCAGTTCAAAGCTTATTATAGTTGGGTCCTCGAATCTCCAAGCTTACTGACCGAGTTGAGAACCTAAGGAGCAGTGGTACACCCTTTTTCGCCTGTGCCTTTCAGGTGAACGGCAGTCACTGAACGACAAGAACAAAAACCGACCCGGAAAACTTGGACAAAAGCCTCGATCCTGTGTAACAAACCGTGAACCGAGAACGGAAACGTCACGTGCTGGCTACGGACTAAACGAAGGCATGCCCTGATTGGTCAGAAAGTCAGCCAATCCCGATGGAGCATCCAAAGCTCACCGCTTTTCCCCATAACTATGATTTTAGAGTGGCCTTGTGGAGCACTCTGTGATGATGACCTTTTTCTCTATAAATGGATGTCTCGAGCTTGCGTCCTTGTGATATACCAAGTGGGCGCAGCAGGAAGTCAAGAACGGACGCCGGAATAGTCCTACTCTCAGCAAGCCGCAACTGGCGAAAACCCGAGCCTACGGTGTCAAGTTCGGCACAGAAACTCCAAATACTTTTACGGCAACACCAGGAGCAGTTTGTAGAAGCTTAAATTTCCTTGATTGATATTTGTTATCACTGGCTGAAGATTGCCAAATGGGGTACTGATTATATCATCACGTGTGCCGGTGTGGTCAACAAAGGATGCGAGCGCTTTGGTCTCAGCACCTTAAGAGGGGCTCAATTCAAGTGTCTCGTCTTCGTGGCTGATCTTAAATCGCCACATTATACAGGTGCTCGGGCCCGCCTACCAGATCTATTCCAACAGAGTTCCGAGTTGACGCTTTAGAGAATTACCAATTATCAAACTGAAGGCTGCTTCTGCAATGATTAGGCACTCTCACTTGTCCGCCTGACATGATACTCAAAGTAACTTCCAAAAGGCAATCACATTCCATACCCCAAGAAAACCACCCACATTCTGTTGGTTTTGTGACGAATGGCACTCTTCACGCAATTGACCCTACAGGAACCACACGTGCAGCAAGTGCGGTCAATAGGGCCCAAAGAAGAATGATTCAGAGAAAATTTCAGGAGCTCGCAAATACGTACATTAACATGCTTTTCCAGTCTTTACAAATTTAAGATCAACAAAAGTCATCCCTAGAATTACCCTCTACTGGGCAATTTAGTGATGTGCTGCTGATTGGATAAGGTAAAACATTTGAGCAGTTTCTCACACTTCGAGAGCGTGCTACAGCCACATGTAAGACCAAGCCGGCAGCTCAAAGCCGAATAAAGTTGGCGTTTGCGCGAAAGATAAAAACTACTAATGACAGTACCATCGACGAATGTAATTTAGGCAGACTGAGTAAAGTTCATCTGATTTCATTTTCAGACAAAACCCAAAGGTTTCGGCTGGATTCATTCATTCTTCCGCTATCCGGATGAGCTCTGGTCTCCAAAAACACTAAAACAACTTATACTCTAGCCAGCTTTTTGCTTGATACTTTGCTCTGCTTTCACTGCAATAGCCAGCTGCGCTACTACCTACTGTTTCATACTTTTGAAGACCTCCAGCTTCTTCAGTACAAGAGAATTTAGCGTACCTAGAGCTTTCAAATACTCTTTAAATGCCAGTTTGCGCTACTCTGAAAAGATCATTCTGTGCAATCTAGCCGCAATAGAGGTCAAAATATCAGCTACCTTGCTCACAGACTCATTAGAAACGGGCAACCGAACTTACAAAGTGAAAAACAATCAAGCCTTTCTCAAAACTTGGATGACTTGGCTTTCAACACATGAAACAATGGGCCTTAATAAGGTAAATTAGGACCCATTCAAGAGACGGGTATGAGTCTACTGCTGGACTGCTTGGACAGGAACACAAAAGGCGCTAACTAGTTTTACCATCTGCTCAAGCAAAATATTGATGGCCTGAGAAAAGAAGGTTGCATGAAGCTTTCTGCTTTGTTCAAATGTTCTCAGATAATCATTTCATAACGATATTAATGAACGAATGTTGTAAGCGGTAGATAATACCCATTTACGGTCAGGGGAGGATCACCATATCGTAGAAGAAGTTGCTTAATCAGGGTTTTTACAATCATTAAGTCAACATCGATTCATCAGGCGGTTAATTCATTGTACTCGTTATTTGCGGAAGATCTAAAAATAACAACTTCCTTCTGAGAAGACTGCGTGGCTCCAATGTAACTTCATGTTTATTTAGGAAGAGGTGACTAATTTCACCTCTTAGTAAATTGGATTAAGCGTCAACACATTTATATTTGCAACTCAAGAAATTCAGTCATCCACGCAGTAAATGCACGTCGAGTTTTTAGTGAGGTAGCAACTAAATATCAGGGTTTTCGGCTCTAGATATATAGACCACGCCATACGTCTGATGACGTGCTAAAGGTGAAGCGTGCAGCGTTTTGCCGTTAACCAGAATAACTCAAAATACCGTGAGACTGCTTCTAGAGCGAGACAATGGACCACAATATCAACTGTCCAACCATAACAACTTCTTATACAGCGACAACTTGGTTGGCAACGAAATATCATAACCGATGTGACTTAAAGTTATTTTAAGGCGTGCATTTTTAAAACTTTAAACAGAAAGGGGTGCGCGTGGATGTATCATTTGATATCATGTTAGATTTCTATCCAGGCAGAGAGTTTTTATTGTAACGAAGAGACAGCACACTAATACCATCTGCTTTAACCAGAAAGGCGCTATGCGGTTTGTAGATTCACAAAACAGACTTTCTGGCATTGTTAATAGGTAACTATCAAATGCGATGTTTACAATTGGGCTCTATAAAATTCATTTGTGCAAAATGTTTACTAGAAAAAGTGCAAGTCGAGGCCTGTTGACCAACATTCACGGGCTCTACGCTCACCCTTCTTAAATCAGAACTGTAGCTTACTAGAGATCTTCTACCTTTCAAGTTTTTCCCGAGGTCAAACATTCAAACTCGCACATAAGAAGTTCAAGCGGCTCTGCGTTATGTAGGATAGCGTCGCACTCTGCATACCATCTTGGCCTCTAGGGTAAATGGGATGTAAGAATTAGTCTTAGGAAAGGGTCACTGATGACACAAATTCAGGATAAAAGATGAGCCTTTTTAGTTCCTAAACCAAAATGTGTAAGTACAATAGTGATGTTTAGTCTCGCATTGACTCCTGCGTAGATTCCTTCCTGCTCATCATGTCCATCACGACAATGGCTTGCTAATTTATGATAAGCCCCTGTCTCATTAATCACGGTAGACCGCAAAAACTCCATCAGCTACTCATCCATTATGTTGGAATTATGGATTCGCATGACTCTTCCCATACTTTACGCCCCAACCCCCTTGTCTAGCCGGACACCGGCCACGGCTGTGGCTGCTTTCTGCATTCCCCACAGACATTCTTCGCTGATTCTCTGCTAACCACTTACGCTGCACTCCCCCCGCGCGTCAGCTTCAGCATAACCCATTATTTAAAACTGGTCTTGTCCGTATCTGGTGACTTCTTGATACCCAACAAGAACGCCAGGTTGTCTTGTGCGCCATACCAGACAGATAACTCGTTCGAAGTGCACTGCACGTTCACCAGCATAAAAGTTACCTCTGCTCTTTCCTATCCAAGCGCCTTGCTTACATAATAAGAAAAAATACAGATTACGATTAGGACCAATCCTGACATCAAGTGTTCTGCTTCCATGATGCAGGTCGGTGATATTCTGTCTACTATTTGCTCAAGCGTTTTGATGCAGACTACCTAAGTCCACGCAGTAGGGTACATTACTCATTTTAATAGCTTTGACCAGAGGCTTTCTGGCAACTTGGGTATCAGTTAGTTTGTAGCTTCTCTTTGCACTCTTTAATTCATCGCACAATCCTGGCAACTGTAGCAAAATCAAATAAATAAAGGGAGGCTTTCGCAGAAGTGACGAAAACAGGAGGATATTATAATGTCCCTATTCGTCGCAGGTTTCTTGGTGGCAACGATTGGAAATTCACTGCTTGAGGTTCATGGTCAAATACTGTTTGTATATAACTGCAGAATGCTTGGCGTCACAAGCTATTGCGATGGTTCCAAGAAACGAAAACGGCAGTCACGGAGAGGTCTTTGAGCCAAACGTTCTCGGGTTCTCAATTGGAGGGTGTGTGGCAAGTTTCTTGATTGCTAGAGTCGAATAATCTATAGTTAAATTTGGCGTATGAACAAATCATGCATTGTTTTCACTGAGAAACGACAATCTCATTATTGTGGTTGATGAATTGTGGGCGTGGTAATGACATTTTGGTTCTAATTCAACAGGGCACAAAAGGCAATTGCCCTCTACAAGCAGTCTTCAACTATTAAACACGCCGGTAGAAAACTCACCTAAAATGATGGTGATTTTGCCGAACATAAATTGGCGTGGCCAATAATGTTGAATCATCTTTGGGAACGGAATTACCTGAGGGTAATTAACAATTAGCAAAATGCTCGCACACAATGTCACTTACAGCCACGGGTTAGGCGATACAGTGGCAGTCGAGGTAATCTGCACAGGTAATGAATCAATTCGTAGGTACACAATGCCCACAGAATAACCCGCAGAATAGTTTAGCGAGGATAGAAGAGCACCGAGAGCTGTGCAGTTCCTAAGGCTTTTGAGAGGAAGGCCAAGATTACTTGAGCGATTGACCACTCACAGCTGCGAAGTTGTAACAAAAACCATAAGATTTTTGGCTTTTTGCAAAAACCATGTTCAGGAAAATTTTTATGGTGTGCGAACCCGCAAAAGAATGTCCTTTAGAAGATTAGGAGCGAATAAAAGGCTTAGTTGCAGCCTGAAAGAAAGCAATGCCCAGAAGGATGGCGTCACTCAGTACAGGATTGTAGGGAGAGACGATGCATACACGCTTGAGATATTGAAATAATGAGCTGCAATGGAGGGGTACTTGTGGACGGTGACACGGTTGAGCAGCTCATTTAACGGTATGTCCAAACTGCCCTCGGAATCTCTTCTGAAGTAGAATCCTCAGGGCAGTTTGAAAGGCAAATCCCCCACAGCAAATTTTGCAGGACAGGCTCTGACCACGGAGGTTGCCATATCAAAGGGGCGAACATTGTGGTCAGGGAGTGGAATGTCGGGTCCCAGCAGTGTCATGTGCCAGCTAACTTTTAGTTACACAGATCTGGTCTAGTCATACAGCAGCAACGATGGCTTGGAGATGACGAATAAAGACAGCAATGAACAGGCAGTAGGTGAGGCGATGCCAGAATGCCTCAAACTGAAATGAAGAACTAGGGTAATTTTGGTGAAACAGGTCAGTGCGCGGATGGCAGAGCTGTCCTAATGGGTGATTATAGACTATAGGCGTGCTGCTCAATCCCGGGGTAGTTCAGGTATTGACTCAGCAGCACAATTCTCACTGTGATGTGGAGAAGGTCTCTGGGATGAGGGAAAACAAGCAAGGAGTGAGTGGCAAGCTGGGTACCCATTTGCCTCGTCCAAGAGAGGAAATTAGGAGGGCAAAAGTAGATTAGACATCCATGTACTTGGTGTAGAGTGTGGGTGGCTGTATAAAAGCAATCAGGTGAAAAGTATACCGTTTGGTAATGAAATGATAGCAAGTAGGGAGAAGGCTGTTGTCGGTCGTTGCAGATACGCGGTTTTTGCCAAACAAGGGTTATGGTAATATAGGAGGTTCGGAAGGCGGCTGTATTCTCCGACGGTGAAACAAGAAGTCTCCATTTCGTATAGTGGAGAGAGGAGTGTTGCGAGACAAGACAGCCGGCACTCCAGTCCGAGGATGCGAAGCATGTAAGATATCTTACCAGGAGCCCCTTGGAGGTAAATGACGCTAAAAGAGTCTATTTTAATCTGTGCTCTTGACTAGAAAAATTCCAACCCTTTCACACACGCATAGAGTTCTCTTGGGGGTATTGCGGTCATGTCCGGTGGCCAGAGGTTGCATAAGTTAGTGCTTTTATGTAGGAGACACGTATGGCTCTTCGCCATCAGATGTAAAAATTGAGCCTGAAAATAGGTCAACATTGGATTAGAGTGCCATGAAATGTCAGCGAAGAAAGTATGCAAAGATTAAATGGCAGGTTTGGCATCGTCGAGAGTTCTTACTGGCCTGCCCATTTTAGATCAGGCCCAGGTAGACAGGTTAATAAGATTACCATCAGATGACGGCCTGGAACCTCAGATTTAAGTGGTGAACCAAGTCAAAGAGTTGATCATTAGTAGGCCGTTCCTGTATGAATTACTTGGGTGTCACACTCCAGCAGAAGCGCCATAGAGAATGTTTAAATGCGCGGGTGCCATAGGAATGAAAGTATGTTTGTCCACACACCTGGCGTTGTGCAACTTGCGTGCAACACTCACACAACGGGACGAGAGAGGTTTGTAGGAAGACGGCCCCTTACCCAGACCCTGCCCGGTATTTAGCGGGGATATTGCTTGATGTTCCCCACCACCACCTAACTCGATGGCGTTTGAAGACCCTTTAACGAAGGACACCTATGCACATTTGTCTTGAGAGAGGGAGAGAGCCAGTCTAATGCTCAGCGTTCCGTGTTCACTTGAGTTTCGTCAGGATCGGTGTTTCAGAATTTGGAATGGTCGCCTAAGTGAAAGGTTGGAATCCTCATAATGTCCCAGAGATGAGTAACATCGATTAAAAGTATATCGACTTGCAAAGCAGGGCATCTTTCGACCCACTGTTTCCGGCAGTATACAATAAGAGTTGGTGCATCATTCGACCTGAAGAGCCCTGCGGGAAGGAACTCCGCGTTTCATCAGCCATACCATAAACAGCAAGATTGGTGCTGACAACGATGCTACACTGATCATCAACATATTCAACAACCTGACGTCAGTGTTCAACGCTGATGCTTCGCCGCCGTACAACCATGATCGCTTTGAAAGCCTTATTTTAAAGAAAAGAATAAACGTGGATAGGGGTAAGGGACGTGGTGCTAGCATGCTGCCTGCACCTCCTGACACTCATTCAGCCAATCTAGATAGATAACAACAAGAACGCTATTGACATCAGTTAGCAGCCAAATCTTGCGGCGTCCCAAACAAACGCTTTCGGGATTCCGCGGTCCTCATCTTGGAAGACAAGTGGCACTGACTGATGCTTCACTGCAGAACAACAATTTTTAAGTTATAAATAAGCGCCTAAAGTTAAAAATAGAAAAGAATGGAGAGAGATGGTGAGGTGCTGGCCTATGGCAAGCATTTCGTGTTACGTCTTCCACCAAGCACTCAGTAAGACAAACCGGAAAGGAACTAACAGCACAAACGCCACCAAAAACAAATTAGCCTCTGTGGAATATGCATTCACAGTGCACCGCAAAAGGATGCGGGACTGATATTGTAGAGGACAAATGTAGTTAACAGTCATAGCTAAGCCAAAGACAGCGCCGTCTGGCCTTCAGCGTTTTGAGTCGGCCGAGAGTCTATTGAGATGCAAGCTTCAGAGACATCGCATGTAAGCTATTTGTCTGTAAGTGCAACCATAGACGGTCGTTCAAAGCAACTCGACTGTCAAAGAGCATATGACCTTTTGAAAAAACTTAGGCAGTTTTTGGATGGCCGCTTCCACACTATATCTGCTGCATACGAAGGTGGACAACATAGTGGTGTTAAGCCACCAAAGAGGTAAGCATAATTTGCAATTCTACGCTTGTCTTGAGCTCAAGGCTTGGAAAAGGCCCATGTATCGTACTAGTTCCTGCCTTTGTAATTCCAACGTTTTTGGTCTCAATGTGGGTTGTTTTTTCTGCGTTCTGAATCCTTAGTCACCTAAACTTTGTTTTTGGAGTAATATTTTGCCCTCCTTCGGCCCCCCGATTCATTGGAGTTGCTTGACCAGCGGTTGTAGGACATTCGTGATGGTGTCTGATGTCGACTTTAACGTTTCTGAATTATCGGTAACTTGATTCCTCTGTGGGTTTCTGATAGCTTCTGCAAACCATCTCAAGGCCTGTAACTTGGGCGTAGAGTTCACCGTTGTACACATCTCGTTCAGCGATACTTGTGTCCTCGCGAAATCTGCTCCAACCTGGACGTCACTGTCGCTGGCTGTCAATAGGCCTGCGACAGTTGAATAGAAACTGCCTAACTAGCCAAATACAATTCCATATCTAACCGCGGATTAACAAAAGAGCTTGACCATAAATCTTGTCTATTATTTAGGAGCAGGAGTCGATCTTCGGAAACGAGTCATTAAGGAAGCACATAGATGAAAGTTTTGACGAATTCAACGTAGCATTGCCGTCTACCGTTCTCCTCTTAATTTGTACATTTGTATTTACTGTTTTTATCTGACATCCAAGCACAAGAACTCTGTCGAATAGAGCAGTCTGGCACACGTGGTGTTTGCCTTAGTCTCGGCCTTCCGAACAAGCCATGCCATGGTAGTTGTGCTGCCTTTCTCCGCTGCTGATGGTATGCCAGCAAGGAATGCCCTAGGATGAAAGCCGTATCTCTAATACATCTTAAGTTACTATGTAGTGATGCTTTGCGCAGGCCTTATGACCATGTAATACACCGTAGTCTCTAGGAGAACAGCTTGATGTTGAAAAGCTCGGAATTTCGCCATACAACGTAGCTGCTACCCAGTTGCACCTCCGGACAGTACTAATGTGACAACTCAACGTATTTTCAGCTTCTGCTTGGCTGTTCCGGTCTAGGTAGCGCCAAATGAATAAAAGTATGAACTTTCGTACACAACCGGAATAACAACCTTTTTTTAGGCGCAAAGTTACTCATTTGTAATTGAGGAAAACAGCCTACATCAGAAGATATCCCATGGTGCACTTGATTTAAGCGTCAAATGATCAACAGAGAAAAAATGGCGATATGCAGCTTTTGCTGAATGTGGAAAGCCACACTTGTTTTGGCAAAACCCGTGTGACGTAGCAAAGGAAGTTGTTTTGGCATCCTTATCATTGATGTATGACTAGTCTGCCTAAGAAGTGGATACGATTCTGTGAGTTGCAGTATATCTAGTAATTTGGACGCGACATGCTGAATCCTAAAGAGGTTTATTCACTTTTACCAAGTGATATTCTCAGAGGCAAGCAACCATTTAATCCCTGTTCTATGTGCAACTCATATCTCGACTCTAAAAACAAATTCCTATCCTAAGTAAGAACGAATATTTTCCTCGTTTAAAGCCAACTCCTATTAAAAAATTGAAGGTAAAAGAGAAATTGTCGTCTCATTTGATTGCGTTTACTTTATTGTTGTCAAAGGTAATGCTGTGTAGATAGTAATAATCGCATCAGAAATGAGGAGAGCTCTTTGTGCCGGATGCTGTTTTCGTCGGAGAAACATCAATCATTATTTTGTCAGAAGAATGCACGTCATTTTCAAAGCTGCTTGGAAAATGAGGTAACTTCGATTCATAACTAACTTCGGGTTGGTCACTGACCAACAGACAATATCGAGTACACAGAATGTGTTGTTTTTGTGCACTGTCTTGGATTGTTGTTACCCAGCTCAAACAGTATTTGAATCGCAACCAATCTTCGTAGGTTAGAATATCTATGTGCTCAAACCATCCAGGTGTTCGAAGAAGGATGCTTTTATAGACCTAATACACTAATCATAGGGTTGCTGAAAACTCTTCGACAGATCACGATCGGCTCCGCCCTTCTTGTAGCTCATCAGGTAGGCGCATTTCCCGAGTTTCCTTCAACCTTAAGTTTTACTTTAAAACATCATAAACGAGAGATTCAGCTGGGTTCCAGTTGAGCATCCCGCAAAACCAAATTGGTTTCGCGAACGATGCATTTGGTTTGTTCAAGAGCTTTTGAGCTAGGATTCTGCAAACTATTTTGTTTAGGTTTCCTCGAAGCAGCCAAATGATTCAAGAGATTTCAGATAAGACCCAAACACCATTGTATTTTCTATCCACACTGGAATTAAGTTCGTTCAAAATACCGGTTTCTCGCACTTGCTAGCGTGGTATCGACGCAGCAAGCCTCCAAATGTTATCCAGGTTGCAGACTTTGTAGTGAAATTTCAACACACTGGGTCTTGAGTTTGTAGGGCCTGATTTCAGGTATTGAGAACGATTTGGTATGGGATATACTACATCAGCACTCTCAGGCACGGCCTTCAAAGACAGACCTAGCTGGTAGTTATCATTGGGCGACAATCCGCGCGTATGACACCCGTATCATCTGGTTAAATTGCTCATGTAGGTGAACTGCGACTGTAGAAGAATCAGGAGCAGTCTTGAACTTGTATTCGTTCAGTTTTGTAAAAATAATGTAGAAGGCCTCCCTTGTTCATCAGCCAATGAGAGAGAAGTGTGTAATTTATTCACTCAATGTGTCAGAAATTCATGTTTGATTAAGCTTCCGTTTATGCCTCACACTACAAGGGATCCATGTTCCTTTACTTTACTTTATATATAATTTCACGTAGTTGATCCAATCAACTAAGCTATATTCCAACAACCGGCCTGATGTTCCCTAAGGCTGCAAGGCATAACAAAACTGAACCAATCTTGATGACTTTGTTTTTCATTCTGAAATGTTTTTACTTGCCTCTCATAGGATCTTATTATTGGAGGCCATCCCGGTCAAAAAATCCGTTACTTTAGGCCCAATCAAACAAGGGCAACCAGGAGGACACCGATAACAAAGTTCTACACACGTTTCTTCAAATTTCTGGTCCTCAAATCTAAAAAACACAATTCCCCTATGCCAAATTACTTGTTGCACTTTTTGGTAAAGTGAATGACTTAATTTTCTCGCTGGCTGTTTATGTTACTCTAAAATTACCGTGTCTCGTGTAATAAAAGCGCGCTCAAAATACCCTACCATGTGTCTGAGATGAACTACAACGGCTCCGCACTTACCGTTGTTATATCCGGTAATCTTGAACTTTAGTCTCCCGGTGTACAAGGGGTTGTAACTGCCCCAATACGGAGACCAAAGACGGTCCGTTTCGGCAAATGTATGTAGGCGGCAGACGATGCGCTGTGAAACTGGCGATAGTCATCAATAATCACCCGCTATAGAAAAAATATCCAACTTGTTTGGCGCGTTTGCGCGTAACATCTGCGCACGCAGCACAAGACCCGACAAAATGCAAACTTTAAAGGCTAAGCCAGCGAGCAGAAAAGAGCAAACTTGGTACACTGACGCGCAACCCACTAAAGACGAACGGCGCCTGGGTGTTAAGTATGGCGATATTGTCGCAAAATTAATCGCGACTGATTTGCTGGTTTACAGGTAGACCGTAGTAAGTTTAGTTCCAAACTTAGCTCTAAGATTTTTCCTGTGTCCTTTGAACCACAAGTGATCGCACATGCCTTTGGATCAATCAACTGTCAATCAACAATCAGTCAACTGTTATTGACTATCTTGTGTCTAAAGTTGAAAGCGCTCGCCTAGAGCAAACCCGTGAGTTAATGTGAGCCTTCTATGACGGCAAAGCAGAGGTCTATAATTAATTTCGAAAAATGAATTTTGTAGAGATCGTTGATAAGGAAAAGAAACAACTGACTGGATGGACTTGATATCCCCAGAAGTAACCAAGTATACAGTGATGAAATACTGGCTGCCAAGATCTCAACTGCTACGAATCTGCGTCGAAATTATCTAAAGCCTGTCAACGTATCAGCTGAAAATTCAGAGTACACAGGCAAACAGAAGAATCGTGATAGGCAAAGGTTACACGAGCCGCCAAGATCAGGGTCAAAAGGATGAGTTTCAGAGCGAATAACCAAAGACCATAACAAGTAGCAACACGTTCTCCACATGCTTTGGAGTGTTAGCTGGGCAACTGCATATCAAGCTCCTTTGTCTTTGTCAGCGAAAGGTAGCTAATTCCACTATGGATGTCTGGTCGTCTGGGAAGTCCACTTCGATAAGCTGTACAAAAGTAGTGGCTGCACCAGTAAGCAAACTATTTTGTTGCCACTGAATTTGTACTGGTCGCCTGGTCATTTTCGTTAGATATTTGATACCCTAATGACTTCAATGAAGACATTGACAGTCAGCCCGTGAAACACTTCTTGAGTCCATCATTCCGTGTTTGGGACAATAAAGCTACAGTTATGCCAGGGTTTTAGCTGTAACTTGTGTCCCAACTGAGCGACATCATCAAGGCAACTGACTCTAGCCAAAACTCTGCTTGTTGCTGAACCCTGCAAAATCAGAACTAAACAACAAAATACGCCAAACCGTTAGCATTAGCCCCCACCCCTTTCGTGAAGCCCCCAGCTGCGTAATCGACGAAAAGCTCATTAGAAGAGATATCCTTATGTGTTGTTTAGGCAGAATTTTTGCTATTGTGTTTTGGAAGCTGGGAACCTCCCTATTCTTGTCAGAACACCTGTTAGTAGTTAGTCTGTTCTAATGATGTCTTTGTCAATGATGTGACAAAAGCGTGAACCGAATTTTACGAAAAAATACGCTAAGCACGACCACCTATATGTCTAACCGATAGCTACCTTATGAGTGGGACAGGAAAGAAAAACCAGCAAGCGCGAAGAATCCCGAAAGCCCCCAAATTTGCGAACTAACATGGTTTGACAAAAATAGTTATGAACCTATCTGTCCGTAAGAACTAACAAAAAGTACAAAGGGGAATCTTTAAACTTGCGTTCATCTGAAGAATACACACAGACCAAACACCACAGTCCCACGGAAACAACCCAATGGACTACAGGAAGGGTGAAAGTTAAACTATGTTCGTCAAGGGGTAGGCACACTGCAGTGCAGCGGAACTGCGAACAAAGGAAGAACACAGCCTACTTCAAATGTTCCAAACCACTGGCTACCTACGAATTTTTGTCAGAAAGAGACTGAAGCAGGGAAGCACCCCCGACAAGAACAGAAGCTATACCAGCGGCACAAGTAAGAAAGTAGACGGGTCTTCCTACCGTAAATCAGGTGAAAATCTGAACTCAGAACAGGACTATTGCAATTAAAAGGAATCCTAGAAGCCGACTAAATAACCGCCCACTTTGAGGAAACTAACTTCAATGCCGAGGTGGGCGACCGATAGGAGCGCAATAAACAATAAGGTGTACCGAATCGACTTTTTGGCGTGCGGTAAACACTACGCCGAACAGACCAGACAAAAACAGTTTACATGGATTTTAAAAAAATTATGCAATCATAAAAAAGTGCACTTACTCTCCCTGATTCACATACACAAAAAAAGGGGAACAAATTCAGTCTACAAACCTTGAGTAAACAAGGCAACGAACCGAGTTCCTGGAAGCATAGCACACCGAAATTCTCAGCGAAATATGTGGCAATCCATTTAACCTGCGCACCACAACGAGTGAAGTGTCGATAGATGAATAGAACAACTCAAACAGCACCAGAAAAGCGGACCAAACGCAGTCATGGCAATAGGAAAACTGGTAGGCTAGAAGCGATGGTGTGCGAGTCATAGGTCAAGGTCAACGATCGACCACTCAACAAGGGCCCAACAATTCAACCAAAACGGCGAAATATCCGAATGCCCAATCAAAACCGAAGATCCTCTAGGCCAACGAGGCGTGCGTAGCATGCACACAGATTGCTCCAGACCCTCAAAACAAAGCACTGAATAACAAGGCAACAACGTCAAGCACTGATGATATCATTTCGACTTGTGAAGAATAGTTTACAAATAAATTGCCAACCTTACCGAACAGGACATCAACATTCTTTGCAAGTATTTGCAATGTTCCTCTTGTTCTATCGAATTCCAAACAGTACGGCAGGAAGTATTTAGTTACTGCTTTTTTCGTCCACTGTTACTAAAGGACGAGATATCGTCGGTGCACATTCATTCAAGCCACCAATTTCCCGCAGCATTGCCGTTGCGCGTTCAATGCAAGTCACCTAGTTCCCAGATTATTCGTTCATTATACAGGTCCAAACTAGTTGGTTTCCGTATAAGACAGATGGACCATCCACGAGTATACACTTGTTGGCTTCTCAAACTAGTTTGCGCTCTGGTGATGCATACTTTTCCTTCGGAGGACCATTCAAAGCTGGGCTGGAAAGTGTCTGGTCACATTATTCGGTCGAAATACATGTAAAATGGCAATAAAAATTTCCCACAGTACTGTAAGACGATACAGCAAAAGCACTCATAAATCCGGGTTCAGATGGTGAAAGGAAACATTCAGCGGATCTATAGTGATATCATCCAAGGTCCGAAATGTGCATTTAGACGTTTTGCGACTTGACAAGAATGTAGTGGGTTATCGGTGAAGAGGATAGTTACTTTCCTTGACAAGCTATTTAAAAGGCCAATCATTATCTGGAAAATTCACCCTGATCAATATGTTTAGACGGCGCGTGACTACAAGAGATTTTCTCACAGCCAAATGAGGAAGACGTTTAGTGCGCTTAAAGCACATTCGACATTCCATGAGGACAGTACGCATCCGATCGAGTAAACCTATTAACATTCTTGAGCATGCTTCCACATATTAGAATTACTGGGATCAAAACTGATCCATCATTGGGGATCTATACGCATGCCAATTCGGCCATTGCCCCTCTTCACGAAATACTTGAGCGCACAGAGACTTCGCGCACGATCGTGACCTATTGTCGATTCTGGCCCCTAATGGAATTATTCAATAGAACTAAGGATGTTTTTCACTAGCCGTTTTTGTGCAGAGCAGAAATAGTGTTCATGAGTACATAGGTGAGAACACAATCTGTGAACAACTTACGCTTCGAAGGTGAAGAGGAAGCCAAAGTGCTTGGAATAAAAGTGATCAATGCCGTCGCCAAGATGGATGTGGATTCCATTTATTGGATCTAGCTCGACCTCATGACAATTCCCCCATCCAGTTGCTTACTCTGTGCATGTACTTTTGATATCCACTTGTTTTGCTCATTTATATTGGCCATTCACCCTGCCGCAAAGGTCATCCCGTTCGATACTGCTATGTTGGCATGTGTGTGAATGTGCGCAGGTGGCTTACTTACCCAAGCGTGTTCTTGTCCCGTTTGTAGAGCTTGCTGCGTCTTGTTCTGTCGTCATTTCTGTGTAATCGCACCGCCAAGCAGAATCACGAGACTGTCCTCAGAAGGGACGACCGCAACCCACGCTATAGAGCCAACATTCTGGTGTGCGGACCTTGACACTGCACTGTGCCGGTCAGTGACAGACTTGTGCGCTTGTTGACTCCACCACCGTGGACAACTGAGGTTTGTTTTATAACTTTTTGCTTACTTTTGTGTAAATAGTGCGGCAGACTTTCGAACCCAATTCTTCCTTTTGATATTCGGGATCGTCAAACCTACGCGTGACTCGGAGTTCCGCAGGAGGAACCTCAACATCGTTCTCTTGGATTGTTCCAGAGGTGCTCTATGTCTCATTGGTTCGGCGATGGGAGGATAATCACTTTACTTATCAAACATTGTATAAAAACAGCAAATCCTTTTGGATGCATGGTTACATGGCTAACCTCCTGTACGCTGGTGAGTTGTAAAAACCGCACGGTAAGGGTTCCATGGACGTGAAATTTCCCCCCAGGCTGTTGCAGAATTTCGATCTTCTGAGGGCATTCTCGCCAGAGAGCAAACGGGCCGCTATCTAAACGACAAGAGGTGAAGGAAGTCTAGTGTGGGTATACAGAGTACTCCCCTGATGCCTCGTCTTCATGGATAGTGAAAAAACAGAAACTGGACTGTTCGCGTTGCTTCTCTGAAACGGTTGTCCTCATTAGGATAGAATGTCGTTTCCTCTGTGCGACAACTCAACGTAAAATCAACTACGACAACATTATATCCTAATGCCATACTAATGTCATATATTAATGCCAAATGTGTAACATCCACTATAGTCATGAATAGGTTCCAACTCATTAGTTCACCCTTCAATTACGTGCAAAACAAACTGGCCTATTGTTTCTCAGATCACTTTGCTCATCTCACTCACCTCACCGTGGGCAACAAATATGGACCAGTACATCGGTTTGATTGCAAATAAACTCGAGCCAATTGCCATGCAATCACACCATTTGCGCACAATCATTCCTCAACCAGTTTTGGAAAAAAACAAACATACTGATTAACACAATTATCGGGAGCCAATCAAAATAGTCTATTTTTCTAGCCAACTCCACCCCGACAACTTAGTTACGTCTTTTCGCCGTACGTCGGATGGTGTTTGAGTGAAAGTGTCCATCGTCAGTTGTGTTTGGACGCCAGGATCTTCAACATGCAGCTGAGTATTGGTTAACGCTTTCATCGACTACCATAACTTTGGGACAGGGGATACCGTCCAACAACTCAATGGCCAAAGCACTGCCATCACTAGCAAGTATTATCCTATTTTACAGCTTGAATGCACTGATAAATGAAGGAATACATCTGAGTAAGTGAATGCCAGTAACAATTTCATCCTGTAAGACATGGAGAGAATCGTTGACACAGAACTATTTGTTATTTTAGCTCTTTTTATCAAGGCTGTTCTACATCTCCAAGAAAACCTCGCATGTATTTCCAAAATTGCTTAAATATTTCAATAAAGTGAAATAGAGGTGGCTACAGTATTCTCGAAACAGTCCAGAGATAATAAGTGAGTGCAAACTTACTCTTCATTCCGTGAGACAGAAAGCCAGGTCTAAACTTGGCAAAAGCCTACCGCTTTGATGGCGATTTGTCTCTTTCTGTCCAAACTAGAGGGTTATGTAACAGGGATATTTCGCATATACTCGTTGTGGGGTACGTACTCATTGTGCGCAAAAAAACAAGAATCTGAAGTTCCGGGCCGAAATCAGCTCGAATACTGTTAAAAAGATTCAGCGCCATGTGGTGTATATTATGGAGTTTTTAATTATAATTATAATCGTAATTATAAACACAGCGTAGTGGAACGGCAACCGAAGCGTCGGATTACATCAACCTATTCCACCACGCTGTGTTTTGACCTTATAATAAAAAAACACAACAAGAATCTGACTTTAAATTTTAAGGCTCCAGCTGCTGCAGTCAAGCAGAACTTTGGCCACGTTAAAAATATGACTGTTTAACATTTCTCACTAAGTCGGAGGACAATGCTGCGGTTGTCATTTTGCGTTGAGTATTATGTTGTTATACCATGGTAAACCACATTACATTGTCATAAGCTTATGTATGAATGAAAATATCTGCTGCACAATTTAGTGATGTATAACGTATTTTGTACATATAGTATTCATGTAATACACTAATATAACCATATATAATAATAGGACAATATAGTTATCTATAATAATATGCAAATTGCATAGTAAAACTGTACCACATTATGTGACATTACTTCTCATTAGTACTGATATATTATACTATATAATATTATAATATATTATATTATATGTTATATATATATTTTATAAATTTACTCATCCAAATATATACATGATACAATCTATTATTCCTGATTGTATTGAGTATTCTTCAATATTTCATACTCTCAGTATTTCTTCACATTGTGGGCCTTAAACCTCTTACTTAGGTTAGGCAATATGTGAAACACTTTAACAAAAGGGTTTGGTGAAATTACTCGCGAGGCTCTCTCTCTGTGTTGATCAACATAACCCGGAGCACAAATTGGATTTTTGGCGTGCCTTGACTTGTCAGCTAATTGCTGATTTCTGGACCAAGTCTGGGTAAGTGCGAAGAAGTTGGGTGCTGTAGGTCGTTGGTCTATGGCAAAACACTGGGAGTAGAAACACTTGTGCGTTTTGACTTTCAAGAACCAGTGGCTTAGAAAAACATAGAGACCATGCTAGCCTGTATAATATCACGTGATTTTTTAGTGGCGGCATTTTTCCTCTGTGAACTGCATGCACGTTTGTGTTGTGTATGCGCTCAGTAAGTATCAGGTTCGTCTCCAAGAATTCAGTTGAAATCGTTCCGTTTACAAGGTATCCCATATCCGAAACTGTTTAAACATTTCGCAGTAACTCTCAAACCACCCCGACAATCTGAGGGTCTATGTGAATGACTCGTTTATTCTCGCTTAATCAGTTCTCTCAAGACGGCAGAAATTTTATCATCCTTAATAATGTCTCTCAGCACACAAACACACCTAATAATGGCTGCCTAAACCAAACCACAGAATTACCGTAACAACGACTACTTTGTGTAATCGCACACATCCTCCTGTTCAGGTCGAGAACTAACCGTAAAATTCAACATGTGTATTTTGAAAGTCTTTTACCCACAATCTAATGAGATTGCCTTAAATTTCCCGGTTTCCCTCACATTAACCCAGGCACTGTACAATTCCCTCAGGAATGTTTCAAATTTTGTTGTTGTGATGTTAATTTATAACTTACAAACAAACTTTGTAAAAGTTCCTTTTCTCCTCTCCATTCAATTTGTTGTACAGCGTAAGCCTGAAAAACAAATCACTCTCCTTGTTATAATTTTACATTAAAACAGCGATCGGATCCCCAGCATACCACAAATCAAAGCAGCGAGGTGGTCGCCTGAACCTGATTTCAGCTCATATTTTGAACGTGAATTGAGTAGTATATTAAGCACTGAACCACCGAGCGAAACAAACCCGTTGGCAGTGAACGAAAATGAGGAGTAGCTTACCTAGTTAACATTATTTGTCCTGTAACTACATTAGCACGCATTGAGAAGTCATGGTATTAGTTACCGTAGACGCTATAAAGCTTCGTTCTTGATGCTACGAATCGTAAACTATTCAGTAAGTCTACACAAACTTCTGCATCACCATCGCACTTCAGCGGGAGACATTTCGCTCCAACCTTCTCCAACAAGGGCTAAGGCAGTCTTTTCTACAAGCTCAACCACTTTAATGGCCACTGTGCCGACATTGTCCAAACTAGTAGACAAGTGGAGATTCCAGTCAATCAGTGAAAGCGAAACGCACTCTCAGACCATTCCGTGACTTTGGTGACGGGTGCAGAAATCGGCAACGGAAGTTTGTTTCAGCTAGGACTCATAAGTTCAACTCTGCATCTTACGCCAGGGTCAAAGCGTTCGCACTGCAAAATTACTCAAATTAATGGCCATTTGTGTGGTTTAGGGACCCGGTGTTCACAAAATCCAAAATGAGTCCGGAGGACGGCGTGCTCTAGTCACTGAACACAAACGCACAACACGCATGGTGCACGCAACAAGCCCACCGGACGCACACCAGCTCGATTTGATTCTTTGGTTTATCAGAACGGTTTGTCCAAACATTGGATTTTTTTAATAGAAGAACTCCATGCGCAACTTTAGTCCTTTCGACCCCCAATCGAAGAGTTCCATAGAGTACATAAAATTTGACCAGACGGTACAAAATCGGAATTGTCTTTTGACAAGTACCATAAATTGTGCTTCCATATTGACTAAAAATTCACAGACTCGTCATCGCAGTACACAATGATTTCTGGTGAGACTTTAATCCTTTCCTTGTTTTTCAAAATATTTTTTCGATAATCAACACTGTGCATTTTATTAGAAATGAGACTTGCTTAAGGCGAGCAATGTCTTCTTAACTTAACACATTGCCATATTCGTAATGCACTACTCATAAGGTTGCTGAAAATTCTTCGACAGCCCACGACCGGTTTCGCCCTTTTCGGGGCTCATCAGGTAGGCACAGTCACCGATTTTCCATCAAACTTATGCTCTACTTGAAACCAAATTACACGAAATTAGCAAAATACACTCACTTGCCTGGAAACGTCAAAAACGAGCGATTAAGCTGAGTTCCAGGTGAGTCTCTCGCAAAAGCAAATTTGTTTGCAAGTGAATGTATTTCGCTAGTTAACACCTCACTGTGTGCGTCGTTGATTAGGAACCATTTTCATTTTTGGACTTTTATACATCTCAAAAATATATCCTCCTAGATATCTAGAGAAGATGGTTTTACGTGGATTCACATCAACATAATTTTTAGACAAATACCTTTTGACACTCAGAAGTGGTCAGAATAGTCCAATATCACCTCAAGCATCATAGTCATCTTGATTGACATCTCCTTGATAAAGAAAATACCCAAGTTTACTGAGTTACACAATATTGTGTTGAAATTTTAATTGGGAAGTGGGGGTAGCATGCAATTGTTGCAGTTTCAGATGTTTATCTATATTTTTCCGCTAGCTTGGGTAACACAGTGGTATCAGTAATGCAGTCGTAAATGATATTACTCCATACTACCTATGTAGTTACGAACGGGTTTGTTATCCCCACATTCGACTGCACTTTGGTGGCAATGATGGATCATGCTCATGTTTCCGAGTATTTGCAATTTCTGCCTCCCTCCCCACGTCACTGTGTTACAGCTTAGAGTCGGATATATGATCGTTATACCCACCAGTGCTTCAAGGGCCACTTATATCCGTAATGGAATCTTGGGGGCAAAATGTGATTTGCAGATGAAGCGGCTTTTATGAAACCTTGGTCCCCCTTTTTTATTGTTTACATCATAAACAAAATAAATCACACCTACGCTATGTTCGTGATATATTTCTGGAGTCCACCTCAGGTTACACTAACATTCCACACCAATCTGATTCAGACACGCAGAAAGCGGGCGACGTTGGAGATTTGACTGGGACCTTTCGATGACAATCAATTCACTCAGTTTGACTTTTGGTAAATAAACGTACCAGAAACTATCCAGAACCAGTTTTTACTACCGGAATAAGATATGAATTAACTGAGTGCACAAAAATGTGTAAACAGATCTTTCCTCTACACGCAAACGGTATCAGGACTACCCGTTAATTGCATTTACCTGGACACAAACGGGTCATTGACAGTTACACGCACACAGACACAGGCATTTCAGGTGTGAACTTATTCATCCCACAAATGACGACAAAATTATCTTGTTTTATGAAAAGTTCTAGCTCTACACAAAGGGATTCCAGCAGAAGAAATGTAATAGTATTTTTCTGATATTAAAAGCGCATACTTCGGTGCACGGTTTGTTGAAAGAAGGCCGTTGTAGATACAGGCCGAAATATCATAGGTTTTCCATTCATAACACATTGTTCAAGATTCGTTATGACAGTTCGTTATTACACCGGGAGTTTTACGCGGTATAGTGTTGCAGCATAGTCAGCCGAACAGTCACACATATTTTCATTCAATAATTAAACCTAATTGCTCCTCCAACGGTTATAAAGTCAAAGAAATCTCACAGTACTACTTAATGTCCGTTAACTTATAGGACTTTTCTTCCGAGAAATTTTAATCTTTATTGCTGAAACCGGTTATGTTGCCATTTACTCGAAATTCAGACTTTTATTCCGTGATGACTACCATTCCGTACTGGATCTATATGTCCATCTCCCGAAAACCCTAAGTTCGATGACACAGTAGGACTCAGTAGTACAGAGGAGCAAACTGACAAACGTGTAGTCAATACACCAGAGGAGACATAGAATGCTATTCTGCGAGAGAGTAACATACGTCGAGCGAAACACTAATCTCGTAATTTGTAGGACTCTGGTATGGATCCAAGCTAGCTGAGTTTCTCCACTTTGTATTGTATTTGTATTAGCGTCTTCGCACATAGTTGAGCAAATGAGTAACTAATGAATAAATATAGATTTTTCTTTGAAAAAAAAACAACACGTGATGGATAGAATTCCAATTAAATAACAATTAAGCATGACCACGAAAACGTTTGAATAAGTTTTTGGCCGACTGGGCAAAAATTAAGGGCAATTAATTTGTTTACTAGTAAAGAGTGATGCTCTTAACCCAGCTCAACCTTTACAAGGCCATTCTTTCCGTAAGTTTTAGAAAACCATTGAACCACTTCTTAAAATTCGGATCGGTTTTGTCTGGTCCCATGAATTAGCCGGTTTTACATAGCTGAAGCTTGTTAGGTGCGACTGTAAGGGTGTTCATACAACTAGACTTTGAATAGATGGCGCACCCAAACCTGAAAATGCCTAATACTGGAAAGTATGAAATCATAATAAATGGTAAACATCAGGCGCTCTCTGGAAAAGGCTTCGTGAGAGTTTGAATTGAGAACTTGCGTTTTGGACACAACAGCAGTAAACAAGATATGACAGTGTGAATGCAAAACTCAATCACTTTTCTAGGTTCGGCTTGGTGAATTACTGCCAATCTGAGAGGAAGGTTGTGTTTCTTCCATTTCAGTAGTAGAGGGAGATTCGACTGTAATAAAAAATGTTGATCCGATCCACCATAACCCTGCCAGATATTCAGGTTTGTGGTCCAAAGCGCAAGAACCATGAGAACAAGCGTACAATTTTTAGCAGCAGGGTTCTAAACGACGTTTAACTTGATGAACCAACATTTATTTTTTTCTTGTACCTTCTTTTTTGGTCACGAAAGCCGTTGTTCTGCCACCGTCACTGCCTGAATTTCAAAAGGCGGTGGACTTGGCTATAAGGGAAATCAATATGAATCCACCTGCGTACGCAGGTCAAGGTGTTACCTCAAGCGTTTACAGACTTGACCCCGACAATGCTACAGAAATCGACGAAGTGACAAAGCAAAGTAAGTCGTCGATAAGATGACACACGCAAACCTTTGTAATCTATACAAACTACTGCTATGTTATAGTTTTTCATCCAGAACTAACCATATTCTTTTCTGCGAGTAAATGTGCGACTTACTGCAGCTTGATTACGACTACAACCTATATCTAGGCACTAGATTTCAACCGATCATGAGTATCAATAGGTTTCGGATGCAGCCAAAACGTAGAGTGCATCATTTTCTGACATTTGTGAGGTACCAATCAACCTTGCTATTCATGTAGACGAATCTCGGAGGATTTTCATGAACTTTGCTTTTGAAGACCCTGGCATACAGTTCCATAACCTGAGTCTTGAATATAACATTATTCGAAACCA
This sequence comes from Clonorchis sinensis, assembly GCA_003604175.2. Taxonomy (NCBI): domain Eukaryota; kingdom Metazoa; phylum Platyhelminthes; class Trematoda; order Opisthorchiida; family Opisthorchiidae; genus Clonorchis; species Clonorchis sinensis. The sequence continues at coordinate 55,106,035 of CM030370.1, forward strand.
TAAAGTAGCAGGAAAATGAGGACTCTGAAGACTCACTCAACGAGGAGCATCAGCCCCAAACCTCACAACAAATGAAGTAAGCCAACTGAACGGGAATCTCTGCTATCTCCAGAGTGCAAAACTTACAACGTTGCTGTATCTAAGTTTTTCTATATCCAGATAACTTGGTCTATTTATTTTATTTTCACCCATTTTACTGGCAGAAATGGCTTGGTCGATGCTCCACGTCACAGTTAACAGCTGCGTGCTGAAAGCAGTTGATTGATTGACCCCCAGAAATACAGTAAACAGTGCCGACTAGAGGTCTGACAACAACAACCGGCAAAACCTGTGCGAATGAACACATATGTGGCACCATATCTGGTGACATTGTGATTACTGGTGTCTGTGTTTACAGTACACCTACACGCAACGGCTTTAAGTTCAGATTAATAAGTGTGACTACCAGTGCGGTAGACATGGGGATGTAGCTCAGTGGTAGAGCGTTCGCTTTGCATGTGAAAGGCCCCGGGTTCGAACCCCGGCATCTCCAAACTACTTTTTAATGAAATTCTATAAACCAAATTGTTAAATTAATGGCACTCTAATTCCCGGATACGGTAAAGAAGGCCGTTATATTGAGACATGGATAAACTAATACAAATGAAGTGATGAATTATTGACAAAAATCTACTTCAAACGAGAATATTCATGCAAACGAACAGTTTAGTGGCAACCTAAGGTAAGCATGCTGCGAGTTCTTGACGCTTTTGCGTTACACCCTAGAAAATGTTCTAGGGTAGAGCCAGTTCTTCACGTCGTGCCTTGCCACACAAGTAACTATACGTTTTTCTACTTCCTAACCAGACGGCCCCCGATTTTCAACTCTCATAGGTAGGGACCAAGTGTTCCCTGTAAATTTTCTGTTTTCGCGGAAGGCTTTTTAAAAACGAAAAAATTCCCCTGGAAATTGTAAGTTTCACAGCAAACCTTAGTGACAAAAATCCGCCTTTAACCGTTCACCTGGTCGATTAGGTGCACTACGTTTTCATTTCAATCTAGAGGACTAAGGTTGTTAGAAACAGATATTTAGAAAAACTTGAAGACAGCCGGTGGTGAAGTTCTGTGGTGTTTTTGATATCTAAGCCAAAATTCGAGTTTGAACCCTAATAGATGTGTGCACGCTGAAAGTATCTCAGTCCACGTACAACCATAAACGTCACAACTAAAAATACGACCCTTAATCGATTCTGAATGAGTGTTAATTTTAACTAACTGAACAGAGAGATCTGTGCTTGACAGAAGCCTGGACAATATGTTACTTTGGCATCTGGTGTAGAGGAATCTCAGAAATGGGCCAACGATTACTTCCAGATCATTGCTCGTCTTACTTCCCAACAGAATGTGGCACTGAAACTCACAGAAAGGGCACACATGATGCTCTTGACGTTTTAGTACAGCGGTGAACGTTTCAGATGTCGCTTTATTTTCCAGGGATACAAATGCTTACGACAATAGACTCAGCAATACGAAAATCCAAATAAGCGATCGTTTTGGGCTGAAATGGAGATATGCAACCAAGGATGAATACGTGGCGTCGTTGTGCATTAGACAAAAACTCTGTGTAGCACTTACGTCCAAAACACCATTTGGTGTTTCCATATGCGTGCTGGCCTCAAACGTAAACACATCTAAGCGGTATCTGGTACATGTGGTGTGGAACAGCTACTTCTTGTCACTCATCATAAAACGCCAGTGTGGATTCTGATCACGCGGTTGCCAGTTCTTACTTTTCTTTGTGCTTTTCTGGGGTACGCCATATGTACACGTCTCGCCTGGCTAGTAGGAAACTATCCGTTTCTCATATGACGTAGCTTCATCAAGAAGCAGTTCCCGTAACCAACCCCTTTTGTGATATAGATCCTACCTGTCCGCAAACCCGCAGAAAGCCTGGCACTCTGTATGCTGTAGCATTCAACTCCTCCATCAAAGAAATTGACCTAGGACGAGACCCTAACCAAGCTCATGTTTCAAATATCTAGTCCGGCTGATTTAGAACACAACACAACTTGCCAAACTCTCGCACTTTAAGCGAAAAAATTATCCTTGGAGTTCAAAAGGAGTGCTGGTTCCAAACGACTGATAAAGTCGATTGAATGGGAAAATCTAAGAAAACTGTCTCATATGATCCGTGGAAAATAACCCCAAATAGCATATCATATCATCATCATTATTGACAATGATGTTTTGATGCCGTACAACCATAATTTTTTGAAAGCCTTATTGTGAAGAGAATAAAAGTGGAAAGAGAAAGGATTTAGTTTTTGGCTACCACAGTGATTCCGAGGAGCCTAAATTCCCAAACACTTATTCAGGAAAGCCGGAGGGAGACTGATGGCAAGGACGCCTCTGACGTCGATTAACAGCCATGTCTTGCAGTGTCTCCAACCAGGCGCAGTGGGGATCACGAGGTTCGCAACCTGGAAGGCGAGTCGCAACGAAAACACGCAGACTGTTCGTAAACTCTTTCGTAGCAGCCTGTTAGCCCAAAGGCTGACTATTCCTCTTCCAGAGCTATCCTGAATAGGGCACAAATACGTCAGTCTCCTGAGCAAATAGCGATTCAACATGCCCAACACAAGACCAACCCCTGCGGCTTTTGTCCCTGGACACACGTTTCGACTTCAGACTGTACTGCACACCAGAACACTGGCTCTCCAAATACTTCGCTAAGGATTCACTGGCATCAGCCAACACAAGCTATGGCCCGGAAACAACGATTATCATAAACCTCAAGATATCTCACTTTCTGTGCTTGCAGAAATCACGTCTCATAGTCGTACAACTGTGGCCTAATGCACATGTCTCTCGGTGCCCTCGGTACCGGGGTAAGCCGGTTCTGCGCCATAGATGTTTCAAATCAGCAAACGTAACCAAAGTCTTCCACCTTCGTACACGTACATCTTCTGTCACATTACAATTAGGACTTTCAACATAAACTGAGTGCTGCACAACCGCGACCGCCTGATTTAATTGTAATTGGCGTGTCCAGTGACTGTTTGTCCTGGAATATGACCTTGCATTTTGTGCAAAGCGCATGCTAATGGACAGGGTGACGTTGCTAATTTCATCCCAAAACACCTGTGCTTCCTTTTCCACTTCGTTTTTTTGTCGCCTGCATATTCCAGCTCAACAAGGTTTTCGTCAGCAGTTATTTGAACACTGGTCTTTGAAGGCCTTCCAGCGTCGATCAGGAAAGTAACTAGGAGTGGAGGGAGTGGGAATACTTGCTGAACACCAGTTTTTGTCACAGGCCCGCAAATTCAACAATAACAAGAACACATTATATAAACAAACTTTGGGAAAATTTCTTGCCGCGCAGGCGTGTTAAGGAGAACAGATTGTTCTGTTGAGTCAAATGCATCTTAAGAGTCCAGGAATATTAAAACTGGATCGTTTATTCGTATAGCCTGACAGAGTGAAAATATTGTCAGTGCAACCCCTGCTAACCAGGATTCCCACTTTTTTCTCTCGAGTTGGTTATTCACAGGTAAAAATTAAGGCGATAAACTGTTTGTGAAACCAAGTGTCTCGTTACTACTTGAGTCAAGCTGATTCCGCTGATACCGCAATCCCTAAGAGCGCCTTTTTAAAACCAACCTCGAGTTGTCTAAAATAGTTTACTTTTTCCAAGTGTAAACAAACAGATAAGACAAACGCTAATTTAGGAGTTCATCCGCATCTTTGAACAAAGCAAGTGGGAGGTCATCCGGACCAGGAGCTCGATGACGCTTGAAAAAACCTATCTAGTCAGAAGGTGACTATAGGCGGTTCCAGAGTAACTGTCGAGGGTCCTAATGTAGTTCAATAACCCGAGTGAGTGGCAACAGGTAGCCAAGAACCATCGGTCGAACCCTCCTTCTTTTTGAAGCTCCTTGATGGTTTCACACACGTATGGCTTCAGGGGGGGGGCAGTCCGAACAGATGAACCAGAATAATCTTTGGGCATTCCCGACATTCTTCGCCTCTTTCATTTCCTTGACCTTCCGTCTGCATCAGGCCTCACGACTAGCACACAGACAAATTTTCACCTGACATCTGGTGGCTTACTAGGTTAGGGAGTGTACGGGAAGAAAATACCACCACTGCGTTCTTTGTCATCAACTGGCTCAGTAAAACTGGCGACGTCATGAATCAGGGTAACCTCCCGGAATTATCGCGATCTCATCCTAATGCGAACTGATATCCGTAGGCTCAGCCTTTGGAAGAGGGTTCAGAAAACGTCCCTGATAAATTTGTTTACCTTCGGGACCTGCCAGACTTTCAGTTGCAAAGCGAGATGCCCGTCCATTACAAGGATCTGAGAAGTGAAGAGCAAGGCAACTCTGGAAAAGTGCATGATCAGAATCCGCATGTGTTCCAAAGGGAGTGACAAGCATCTGGCACCCGCAACTTGTGGTGAAGTGTTCAATTTGTCAAAGTAGCTGACTCACTGTGGATGTCACTATTTAGCCACGTGATTTTCGGTTACTCTGGAAGTTAGTATTGGGTGAAAACAGTTCGCGGTTCATATATAATTAAGGCAGTCTTTCGGAATTCTCTATACGTACAACATACAGCCTTAGTTGACGACGTAGTGGGGTCTCAAAGGCGCAAAGCCCGCCCAAAACAGGCTTTCTGCCCACCGTAAAAAGGCTTGCTTTGCTATGCTCAGAGCTACAGTCGGTAAAGATAAGAGCAGGGACTTTAAACAGACAGCGATCAAAATTCTCGCTTTTGAGAAGCTTTTAAGAACAACAAAGAAGTGACCATCAACGGGTATTCAGCCAAACAAGGACCCTTTCTTCCTATGACTCAGAAGAAGGCTAAATCCTACCTTGCCTTCCTCAGCGACCTCTGGAGCTCTAACGTTGCATGGCTGGAAGCGAGTGAAGAGTGATAGGCAGTTCACTCAAAGAATGGTCTTAAATCCCGAAATCTTGTTCCTTCAGCACAGCACATGTCAATATAAGATGTGCGCAGTAAATAAGCAAGAGCACCAGGTTCTTGTGCTTGCCTCCGAATGCGAACGCTAAAAAGAAGGCCAGATATACAGGCTAATTTCAACATGCCTAAGGCCTTCGACCCAGGCTGATGCGCAGATATTGCCACCAGGACGACTGCGAGACGAAAGGAAAGGGTCGTCAGTCCTAATTTATGGGGCTACAAGAAGAGAATTATCAATAGTCTGGTGGATGGGGAAGAAAACGTCTTTGATAGATTAAAAAGAAAGGGTCAGCAGTAGCCGGTTTTCGCTTGCCCGCTCTGCTGTATGCAGTAGGTCCAGCCACTGTCTTAAACGCCAACAAGTTATACTCAGTCAGACACCGCAAGTTCTTCAAGGCTTGCAAGCAAGAAAGTTATTTACCTGCAAAGTGCAAAAGTCAGAAAAAAATAGCAAGCGTTCTTAAATTTGTCCACTTTGGGGGCATATGTACTGCCGCCGAACACTATCCTGTCGTGGTGCTCAACGCATATTTTTTCCACAGCCCCTCAACTGCTCCAGGAAAGCTACTACAAAATCAACATACTCTGGAATTATTCCTGTCCTTGGTAAAAGCATGTCAGATAAAAGATAAGAACTGCCTTTGCCAGTCTACTCCATCGTTTGCGTCAAAATGCATGTCATTTGGTCTCAGGACACCTGTATATCGGATTATGATATGGTTGCGTAATTTGGCCTTTTTGAGCGAAAGATCTGTTGCGTCAGCAGGTATTGGTCTACCGATGTCTTCGATTTACTGCTGGGACTTCGGGATTACAACCGCAACTGACGGCTCTTCTATCGGTTTGGCGAAAACCTGGCGATTTTAGCGAACCGGTAAGAAACTGTCTTGAGGAGTGCCTCTAGTAGTTGCAGAGTGCGATGATCCGGTTAAGTTTCGCGCATGTCAGTTTATCATCTAACGAGAAGGATGTTAGTTTCCGAGCCTAGTTCGTATGATCACAGGTATCGTAAGGGAACAGATTATAACTCGTATAGTTAAGATGATGCAGAACTTACCGGAAATGTTGGTGCTCTCCGCCTTCTCTAGTGGGTCGACGAGTCGCTCATTGTTCTTAGTTGGAAACACGCAAATATGGCTGTGAACAAAGTGGGTAACATTCTTTCCGCCAATTCACTCAACATTACTTGAGCAAGCGTCGCAGATCCTAACACCAATGGCAGTGAACCTACTGCTGTATTAGATTCCTTTTTAAAATGGTAATTTGTTTAAATTTATCGGTATGGACTGAATTGTGCTAAAGAATCCCAGGGCTTCCACTACAATTGATTGTATCCTAAATACCTCATTTTCTGGTTAAGGCGTACAGGTGTGTTTAAGCAATACTAGAGGTATTAGTGCGACATATCGCTGAGGGCGAGTTTGAAGCATACCGAATTTACTGTCTGCTTTTTGGTGACAAATATCATTCCAATCTTTCCACCCAACAAATTAGTTTGCTCCGATATCCAGGCCAAAACAGCGCTGCATCCCGACGTGTTACTTGACTTAACAACTTCAAAAACGAACCCCTGCTTTTTACGTTATTTGGCCCGTCAGTTAGACTCTGGCATAATGACCGCTGCACCGACCGAGTGTCCAAGTCTTGAATTAGTCTCGAGCAACTTGGAAGCAAGTAACACCACTGTGTTGGTTGGTGTACCTTCCATTCGATTTCCCAGTGCTGCCGAAGTAGCCGCTTTGTCAGCCTTTGGAAGTCGGCTGGCATCAGCTCGATTCAGTGACACCGTGTTCGCCACGGATGAATACCTGGGTAAGTTTCAAACACCTATTACTTTCAACTGTTACTTTTCAACAAAAACAAATTTAAACCGGTAGTTGCTGACAAAAATGCCACCTTCTATCATCACTGCGCAGATTTTCCATTCAGCGACCTCATGCCCCTATTTACTCGGAGATATAAACCCCCTCCTATTTGTCGGCCGGCTAAATTGGCTTATGTGGGGAGCTTGTTCAAATATTTCTTCGTTTTTTTATATCACCGAATGCCTATGGATCAGACTGATCAGTTAAGTTTCTTTCGTTCTAACCATACTGGCTGACGGATAGTGACTTACACAACAGTGTAATCTTTCGGGACCGATCCGGGGATACTTGTCTGCACAATCATGTATTTGGCGGAAGTCGTCACAAAGTTTCTTTCGTACGTTTATCACATGAGAAACCACTAGGAAAATGCTTTTAAAACAGTGTGTTCAAGTGTGGTGGCAAACTATGGACAAGATTTTCATCGTTTAGGAGTGCGATATGACGATGGCTAATCTGTTTGAGTGTTTTGTCTCCGTTCATCTTGCACTCAGTTCCACTGAGGATGATAGAAGTAGATAATAAATACCAGTCCCTGAAATGTGCATCGTCAAGAAGACATGACAGAGGCCTTGAGAGTAATATGTGCCGAAAATTTACGTGGTTAGGCCAATACACTAGTTTCCAGAGCTTTTTAGACATGAAGTATAATAAAAACTTAATAAGATGTCTGGCCTAGACAGACTGCTGATTCTGCACCGACGTTAGCTTTGATGTTAAACTGCAGAGTATCCGTAAAATGCTCGACCGAAATCGATACTCAAAACAGTTTATAAAGAGGCACCCTAAAATAAGGATTAAATAAGAACCCGCAAGAATTCCTGTCTGTATTCACATACCCTTCAAAAACTTATCTGCATTAACCTTCCCGAAGCACTCACATTTCGTCTAACTCCGCCATTAAACGGACCTCCAGTCCAGTCTAAATTATGGCACACGCCAAAATTACCCAAAGCCCAACATCAGCGTAAAGTCTCGGTTCGTGATTCATCACTGATGATTTATTCATTTGTTTGAGAAAGTAAAGCATGAATGTTTGCAAGACTCGGGGCCCAGCCGAGGCATTTCATGAACACAAAACCGAGCTGTCGAAAAACTGATCAGGCCAGCTACTTGACGGGTGAGATCGCCGCGCATGGGATTAATACGAACCACAAGATTAACCCGGCGGAACTGGTCAGTGCTTTATCGGGCAGAGATCCAAAGAACATTTCACACATCCGTAGCAATTACTATTCGGTTGATGACCTTCCCTTTGTCAGGAAAAACACGAAGGCAATGGGACTGCCTTGAGCCACCAGTCACAGTCCTCAACAGCTACTGTGGTATTCGTGAAATGCGGAAACCCTGTGTAATGCATTGACAATGCTCTTAACAAAATACGACTAAAACAAATGATGATTATGCATTGCTAAGATTTCAAACCTTCGAAATTTTCACCAGCTTTCTATTGAAGATAATGTCGGCTGCTCAGATATCACAGGTATTCTTTTGTTTGTTTAATGAGCTACGCTATTCCGTTTCAAACGGTTCACCACCAGTCAGGATAACTTCGTTATTTTCGTAGAGGTAATTTACAGGCGCGTACTTAATTTACCGTAAGATCAATCAGTACACGAGATAATTACACTGAGCTGTACATGTGCGATGTGCACTCGTTTACGTAATAATTTGGTTTCAACGGGATACTCAGCTGAATTCCAGCTGAATCCCTCGTTTATACTGTTTTTTAACCGAATGTGCTCTATAAAGGTCGTCTCATGCTTCACTTAGTACGATTAGGCAAAATATGTTTCTTGACGCAACGTACTACGCGAATGTGTGTATTTCGAGAATCCCACATACTTTTCGTTCAAGAAAAAGACAAGGTTGACGGAAACTTAGAGACGTCGTCCACACGCCTAGTCCCTGGAAGGGCAAAGCCGGTCGCTGTGTTGTTGGAGAGTTTTCAGCGACCTTTTCCAAAGCAGCCAAGAGAAAAGGAGCTGTGCTTTCTTACTGTGCATATTCCTAACCCATAGCTGACTGGTTGGCATATAAAGCAAACCGGCCAAATTCACAACCATGCTTTGTTATTTTCAGGGCCAAACTCATTGTTTTCTGACTTTGGGGCACTGGAATTCGTTGGCCGCTATTTTATCAAGCTGCAAAGTGATCTCAGCCAGACGGACATGTTAGCCTTGCTGGAGAAGCTTCACCGCATTGTTCATTCACAACTCTGGTCTTTCAAGGTCAACCAACCAACTATGCGTCGCGTGTTGAATTCGCTGGCCATCGCTGATTGGACAAATGATTTGCTGGAGACAGCCTGGATGCTGTACGACGAAAGCCTGAACGAGGCAGTCTGTGAGCCGCTGTGTTACACCGACGAAGACGGGCAAAAGAAATGCGGGGTTTTAAATCACCCCAAAACATTTTATTGTTTGAAACTTGACATGAGCAATGCGGACTTGCTTGCGTTGGACCGTGTTAAGACTGCAGTTGGAGAAAGCTGGAAACAAGTAGACGTGGACCAGGCATGTTTGTATGATCTCGGTGTTGTGCCTTCTATTTTCAAACAAATGAAGTTGAAAATTGCCGAGTTGATGTGTTTAGTTTGCTTTTCGGATACATTTACCAAGTGCAATCGAAAATGTGCAAAGTAAACGACAAGCGTAGACAGAACAACCTGGAAATAAGTTCACAAACCCAGGCATCCCGGATACCCGGTGTCCTGTAATCTGCGTAAACAAAAATGATCTACGCCTATTACACTCATATGTACGCAAATGTGGTTTTCACGGGAGATACAGCGGGATCTCACCTGAGTCGCTCTTTCATGCTATTCTTTAACTGAACGTGCTGAACAAAGGCCGCCTCAGATAGATGTATTTCCAATAATTTTGCGGCCAGTTTCCTTCAAGAATTAGTCACCTAATTATGTGAGTTTTATGATTGTTGCAACCCTTTGCGCAAAAATAAGCAGCTAAAATGTTTTCCATGAAAAGACAGATAGGTAATAATAGGAGAAACGGCACACTGACTTGAGTAATTTAGTTCCGTTTTGATGATTATTTATCAGACACCTCATTTGTGGGCCCCATAGCCAAACAACCATCTGTGCTGAATAGCCACTCCCTAGGTCGCTTTGGAAAAAAAGATTATTGAAAAATATCATGGAACTTTGCTGGAAAATACGGAATCTGACTAGGTGTATAGCTTGTCCCTTAAGCAAAGATTCACAAGACCTATGTTTAACCACAGGGTTTGTTCGCTTTCTTAGTTACCTTAACGAAGAGAATGGTTCAACCTTTGCTGTGAATGCAGTGTCTTGTCGTGTGATACCAGGACTAAAGCTAAAATAAAAACCTAGTAACTAATTACACCCATGGATTGGATGCATGTAATTTAAAATTAACTGGGCAGGAAATGGCGTGTAGAAAACGAGACCATTCCACATGGGCGCGAAGGTCAAAGGGAAGGATCATCAGAATCCAAGATGGAGAGGACTGGGGTTGCGGAAGCTGGGCAGTCGGCAGCAAGATCCGGTTGTTGTTGCCGATCGTCCGGGGAACGTCCGTACAATTTAGAACGGTCGAGGATCAAAGTGGCATGATACACCGAAAGAGCTGTCGAACAGACCAGCTTCTGGGGCCAACCTAATGGATATAACTGGAAATCGGTGGCACGCACGCGACCTTTGAAGGAGAGGGTGTGTAACGGCGGATACTGCTGATGAGACATATGAGTAGTCTGTGGTCTTCTCGAAACTCCACCCCGTGTATAACAAAAGGCGAAGTTTATTATGGAACTTGTGGAACTGCCTGTTTCTCTCTCATCGGTGGACAGCTTTTCCAAGCACTGTGAGTGCGCTTGTTTGAACCCAATTTGAATCAGGAGATGTGAAACCAACTTCTTGAAACCAGTGTGGTTGGAATTTTCTCCGGCATCTCATTTTAATTGCCTGGTAACAGTCATGAGTTACATGACAGTGGTTAACAATGGAAAACTCTAATCACTACTGTCCTACTGAGCCTTATGGCTACACACTCCAGGTTCTAATTGCTGACCGAAAGTTTTTAAAAAGGTACCGTGGTAGCCTGTAAATAAGTCGCTGTTGTCCAGACATTAAGCTTTTAGCAGAGCGGTATTGATAACTGCATCAGTGATCTGTAGCACTCCTCAGCCAGGGGGTCTGCCTTTAGCTGCTGTTCACGCAGCTGTTAATCTGCTCACATAGTTTAGCAATCACCTTGAGGACGTTTCAGCACCAGGTGAGGGTTGGGTTGGTTCTTCCTTCTTAACTGTGTGCCAGGGGGTGCCAACTCAACCGCACATCGATAATGTCTCCTCGTGTGGTGATGAAACCCTTGCAAGTCAGTTTCCACTTTCGGTGTATAAATCAACAGTTAGCTGATCAGCAGGCAGTAGACGCAGCCGAGCTACCAAGGTTTCGATAGTGACACAACCGGTCTTCGTTCAAGCTTGAAAACTGAATAAGTAGCCAGTCTGCTTTGAAAATTCATTGAAGTCTTACCTGTTATTCAACTTTTGTGTGGCTCATCCATTTCTGGGAAATGGAACTTAAACAGGTATCAGATGAATGACTTTTTTAAAACTTTTTCGTAGTAATTCATCAGCTGGACTCTATTGACCGATTTTCGACCACTATAGTTCTTCCAGGCGAAATGCTCGAAACGTATCTACTTAACTTACAATTCGGAAGCTTTGACAGTCCATTTGAAACTTATGTGCCGTTGTCGCTTCTTTGTGCAGCTTGGGATTGTTTCTGCATATGAAGCTGTCAAAACAACCGCATTGGCACTTGGACAGCTTATAATGACTGCCCAGTGGCCGGAATCAATTGACGACAACGAAGTGAACTTGTGTAACGTCAGTCCACCGAAGTTGAATGTCAGCACTCGGTACTATAAGTTCGCTGAAGCAGTCAGAAAGGTAAGATACCACTTCTGTTCACACACGTTTGGCAGTTGTTGACTGAGAATTCTGATTATAGTTCTACATTATGGATTTGCAGGCTGTTCCTCGGAAGCGCCATGCTCTGTTGTCATGACGTTCCTTGTAGACTGATGTCTGAGCACTTGAGTTCAGAGAACGATCGCTAACATAACCCTCAAGGTTAGCTAGGAAAGTAGCATTGGTTGGCAAGTTACTGATTAGTTTCTGGGCGCCAGGTAGAGGAGCTGAATTATGGTAGCAAAACATCGAGAAATCTTCGAAACTGATGGAAGACCGGCAGTAAAACTAACAGACTCGATTTGACCAAAGTACATGGTAAGAAGACAGTACTGGAAATTGAAATGGAACTGAATCTGTAGACGAACAACCGTATCTTGATCGAAAGTACAATATAAACCGTGATAGATCACAGGTCATCCGTAAAGTATATACAAAAATTTGTTGTGCTAATTATCATTTTTAGAGTTTAAGTGTACTTGTGCTTGTCAAGATCGCAGTCAGACAGGAATTTATACCTTGTTGATTGTGTTCTGGAATCCAGTATTTTCGGATTTCAACCCCAGAGATTGGTTTATCTTTCGCTTGATTTTTAAAAGAGCCTGAATGCTGATCAGGAAACTGAGTAGGCTGGCTGAAGACGTGAGTGCATAGGCTCATGGTGACGTCGTCCGCCTTGGTACAAAGTACCATGACTGATAACTTGTTATATCTAAAACGCGAACTGACAAAGTAACCGAAATGATGACTCACAACCACATGATGATTTGATTCATCGTACTATTTTTCTGTACTTTTATAGTCTGATGGACAGATGCGAAGTTGTCGGATCGGATTGGGCCAACGTATTCCCCAAAATTCATCATGTTCCACGACTTTTAATGCTAAAAATGAGCAAACCTGCATTCTCCTAAGTTAACACTGTTGGAAGGGTACCAGAATGTGCCCTGGACCAGGGCATTATAGCGCAGAATGGACCAATAAAAATCGTTTCGCATGCCATCCATCTATGTGCGATAGAAGTTTTATTCATCAGTTTGTTCTCCGGTTCCACTGGGGGACAGTTTACTTCCCCTGAAGAAAACCCACTAAATCCACGGTAAATCAATATGGCGAATCGGTTTAATTATGGTTTTGCTAATCACATCATTACGAAGAGTTTGGTGTTCGGGTTACCTGGAAGCTACGAGAACAAAATAAATAGTAGCCGGTCAAATTGATTTTGGAGGCACTGGTCAGGATGAATACAGTCACTTCTGGATCGTACTGGTTTTCAGTGTCTGAATATGTGAAGCAAAACATTCCTAGACTGATAATAGGTCCGTTGCTGGAACATGGAAATTATCTATCAAAAAGCTGACAAACATTAGTTCAGATCTGGACCATTCAAAGGATGTTGGGAGTGGTCACATGTTACTGAGGCATGGGTTGAGGGGCAACTGCCAATTTGATGAGAGAGTAAGCCAAACTAACTGCAGTGTGTGTATGTGGTGCCTTTGAGCAAAGGCATGCGGACTGAACAACTGAACACATAGTACTGTATCAGCTGTGCTTCAAGTGCGATCACTGGCTGCTTGTCTCTCATGAAAAGTCGGTAAAGATGCTGTGGAGACGGTGAGCGACTCAATTTGACTCAACGAGATGTGTCAACACAGCAGTGTTTGTTATTTAACTACGTAGGATGATACGCTCGGCAAAGCATTTGGCCTCGTGGTCAGTATGATTTGTATCTTCGTAACAGGCAACAGAATAAACATAATCGAATAATTCACCAAAGAGCCGCATTCTGTTATAACGAAATAAAAACCCGCAGAAATGAAGCGACTCAAAAACTCCCGGCCGAGATGCGCATCATCATCTCCAAAGCTTACTGGGGTTGTCATATGTTCCAAAGAATGAGGCTGGATGTATACCGTGCAAGGAAAACCAAGCTACTTCAAACCAAAAAGAGTCTATGCATGTAATGTACTGCTAGCCATTCCTCTGACATCACGTGATCGAAGTGACAGTTGGCTTTTAAATATGTGCTAATGCGTAAGGGCTTGCCTTCCAGTGAATGGTGAAACATTTTCGGTGGATGGATTGTGTTCTCCAGGAATGGAGTCCAGCACTCCCCTCTTCAGTTGATGACCAATCAGAATAATTGTGCTGAGACAGGATGAGAAGTGCTCAAGCCAACACAGACAACCGATCCCCAAAAAGTTACTTCAAAAAATTGAAGAAGCTAGTAGAACTATGTCTTTAGGACTTCACTCACTTCCGGACCCGTTCAATGCTGCAAAGGATGCTGAACTACGACGGCCAAACAGCCTTTATCATTGTCCTAACACAATGCTCAAAAAGGCATTTCCGGACTAATGGTACAGTACCAGTTCTTTACCGTTAACAGGACAGGTAAAACAGAACAAGATAGTCCGACTGAGAACATTGCAGCCAACACTGGCGATGAAGAATTTCCGGAAAAAACGATGTAAACGATGAATCTAACAAGATTACAGCCCCCAAATAAGATATTCTCAAAGTTTACAAGAACTGTCGAAAATTTGCGTATCTTTCATGAATTTACACAGTACTTCCAGGTTTATCTTATACGTTGGCCGCTGAACCTCACTGGCTCATTAACTTCACTGGAACGACGGAGACCGACAGCGATTGCTTGAAGTCATGCAGCTGGTAATAAATTTTAAGTGCGCAATTCACCGATCTTGGGTAGGGAGTTCCGCAGAGCCTCAGATTTTTTGTGCAAGCAAAAGTGTTTGGTCTTTATAATAAAAGGATTCTCTCCTAGGTAGGCTTGAGCTAATCTTACCTTTAGAGAGATGGGGCATCTGGGGTCGCGCGTACTTCAATGGCGGAACGACGGCGGTCAACAATGACCTTCAAAGTCACGTCAAATTTCATCTCAAAAGTGATGTTTTGTTTGTCTACAGATTGGAGTAGCAAGTGAGCTGGGTGTACCGACAAGGTGATGCAAGAATGTTACAAATTCTTGAAGGCTTGATCGTAGAATCTGCTAGTAAAATGTTGTCACTTTGTGGTAGCCACAGAATTCTCGGTGCCATTATAGAAGTGTTCTCTTCCTTGGAGGATAGCTTTACACTGACCCCATGTACCGGTGGAGAAATTTTGTTCTTCACTTCTAAAATCTTATAGCTACCGTCACGGATTGGAGCAGCTGGAGAGATTGTATTCAACGGCTCCGTCTTCAACCATAACGCCAGGGTTCGACTGATGCGGTGCGATACGGACGGTTCTAAGTCAAGCAACCGTTGTGAAGATATGGTGAGTTTAACAGTCACATTCAGCATTCTCAATAAACTCTGCTTAGTGCATGCATTTCCTTGTAAATAGCCTGAGAGGCCGACCAAAACAGTCATGACCATTTAACTTATGAGATGTGCAGCCTTGTTGTTTTCCTATTCCACGCAGTACGCAAGAATGAGTATGTCCTCCAACAGATGTCTCGTCCGAATAAGCGCGGAACCAGCATTACTGAAGTTTCCGTGACTACTTCATCATCTATGTTTCCAGCAAAGTCGCTGTACAGTCGGAGGACGGAATCCGGCAGAAGGGGACTTTTCATATTGACTCGTCCATGTCAGTTCTCAAATACCGAACACAAAGTTCCTTGTTCGATAAATAGCGTTGCGAGCAAACTGACAGTGTTTTGAAAACATTTCTAGCCAAAGGTTATGCGTTCCGGCTGACTGATTTCCAGTCAGAGCTTGTCATCGTACACGTGCACGCCAGGCCAGTGTTTGTCGTCTCTCTCGTCTCTCTCGTCTCTCTCTCTTCACTGGCCAGAAAGACCCAAAGTGATTGTCTCTTCTATTCAGACATGCTCGTCAAAAGCAGTTTCGAAGGGTTTTTCAAATTTACAGTCTGCAAAATTTTTAGTTGTCTAAGCAATGTAAGAATTCTTTGAGAGTTAAACATCTGGAGCAGAAGTTCGACTTTTCCACGACCGTGTTGTTACGAGCAAGCCGGTGCACCACACTATATTTTATTACTACTTAGTTAAAACTCTTTTATAGCGGCCTGAACGAAATGGGTTTCCTAAACGGTTCAGTTAGCGAGACGGCGGGGTAGGGTCTGAAGTATACCAACTGCAATACTGTATCGAAAAAGGGCATATTCACAGAACTTGCTTCGGCAACCAAACGTTAAGATGATTGCCGTACTGTTGTCACCATCAAAGTCGTAAATCGTAATTAAAGGATACCGCTGCCTTTAGTTGAGAGAGATGAAACAGTTGAGGCAAGATCCCACTGCCATCTCACGTGTAACTATGGCCTAAGTTATATAGACAGAACTGGGAGATGCTTCAGTATCCCGACGTAGAAGCATGTCCCATGGATGCGAAACGTAATACCAGAACCGTACCATGTTGATTTGATTCAAAAATTCACCGCTTTTATTTGTCATCCGATTATGTGTCTTCGAACTCGCTGAAGCTGCCGAATACTCGAGTCGGACTAACTGAATTCATTTGTAGAGACCAGAAAAATGTCGTTCTCCTCTTGCTAATGATTTGGCAGTGACAAGCCAAACGAATGGTCACAAAAGCCCTGTCGAAATGCAACGATTAGGTATGTCTATGACGGCTTATGACTTCAGCTCACCTGACTTGTCTCCTGAAGCACTTGTACTCTTGAAGTGATGATGGGACTGATGGATTAACTGTTGCTATGACAATGCATTATCTTACCTCACTGTAAGGAACCTACGCAAACGTAATGCGATTGTATGAGGAGATAAACATACTACGCTTTAGCTTAATGGATTTGACTGATAAAAACGAATGTTTCTGGGTAAATATCGCACTGTTTGTCGCAAAAGCTCAGAATAAGGAAACGGAATAGGATTCGAATGAACCTGTAAGACTTACTCTAAACCCAACAAGCATACCACATTTTTGAGAGATGGAAAAATTTCTCTGTTACGTGAAAACCCTTATTTCTATGACGCGGTCTATGTATGATGGATTTCAGCCAGAAGAATTTTAATGGAGCTTACTCTGCTTGGCATTTCTGACATTTAGTAGGCTACGGAAAATGGTTTCGTGCCACAAAATAGGATTTCTCTTCGAAATCCATGTTCTGCAGACCAGAAACCAAGAGTGTGGCTATTCAAGTTGGCAGCTTGAAATAGGGTCTCCCTGGAACTGATATGGTCCCGCATCCTTGACAAATTTTTTGCGAACAGGTCATGGCGTTGACTTATATCAGTTTCTTAAACTCACTAGGTGCAGTAACGTTTTTAGTATTTGCGACGGTAATTGCTGTAGAAGAGCACTGCTCGTGTAGGCACACAACTTTGCAACGGTATGCTATTGAGACTGGCATAGTCAATTGAAGTCAATTGAATTGAAGTCAATTGCTGAAGTTTTAATAGGCAATTGACTGAGTCTATGTTACATCGCTTTGGTTGAACCTTTAGTGGAAAAATGAACCAGTCTCATATCCCAAGAGGTATACTGAACTATTGTCACTTGCAGAATTGCTAAAGTGTACAAACTGGTGAAGATTTCGTCCTCCAAATGAGGGCAATTCAAACTGAAAGCCTGGAAACACCGTGCTGGTGCGCAGCACTGTACAACACTGTACAGTGCTTCATCCTGTCTAAGTGCAGGCTAATTACACAGCTGATCAACCGTTCGCTCGAGGCCGAACGGTTAGGTGTTCAAACTACTAGCCGGGAGGTAGCGCGTTCGATAATCCTCGTGAGATGCAAACTTCTGCTGAGACCCAATGAAGCTAAGAAGACTGTACAGTTCTCGGCTTTCGGGCGTAGATCGGTTCTAGTTATATGACGAAATTCTCATTAAAATTCCTATCTTTCTTCACACTACTAACAGTGTACATACAGCATAGACGTAATGCACCATTCATAAGGTTGCTGAAATTCTTTGACAACCCACGACCGGTTTCGTTCTTCTTCAGGCTCATCAGGAAACACCACAAATGAGAGATTCAGCTGGGTCCAGGTTAGTCTCTCGCAAAAAAATTGATTTGCAAACGAGTATATTTATCGAAATCAGTCCAATTTAGTTTCAAGTAGAACATAAGGTTGACGGAAACTCGGGGACTGCGCCTACCTGATGAGCCCCAAGAAGGGCAAAACCGGTCGTGAGTTGTCGAAGAATTTTCAGCAACCTTATGAGTAGTGCATTACGGCTATACATGTATTACGATATCTCGACTATCGCAGCAACTGAAACATGAGGCGGCCTGATGCAGCGCATTCAGTTGCCTGAAAACATCACAAACGAGAGATTCAGCTGGTTTTCAGGTGAATCTCTCGGAAAAAAAAACAAATTGATTTACAAATGAGAGTATTTATCGGAGTGCACATACAGGTTTTTATCTTATGCAGCCAGAACACTCCCCGGTAGTCTGTGGATACATGCTGCTAATAGACGACGTCCACTGTTATAGTCCAAATTTTGACTGGCTGAGTGATTGTCCTCAGATTTATTATTAATTAAGATAGTTAACCTACATTTTCTGATAAATTAATGCCAGCACCTTGTTCACTTGTCGCTGAAGTCGAAAGCAACTTAACAAAACGAGGATTAACTCTCGTGTAGTCGTGTGTGCCACTGGAGTACGCAGCCAATATTCCGTAGTAGATGAGTGAGTTAACCATCCTGGGACAATCGGAATGTTGCATTCACATATGTTGCATTCACGTATCATGTCAGACACTAATAAAAAGCTCGATCTTTTGATTTAGGTCGATGAATGGTCAAGCAGGATCAAACTCACATTACATTTGTGTAGAGGAAATTGGATTCGTCAGGTTTAGAGAAGGGCGAAATCATGTACTCTACTTCAACCAGTATGATTCAAAGGTGCGCAAACTTAGATGCAAGTGATCTGAGACTGTACCTTTAGGAAACCGCACATTGGATGTCCTGCTGACTAGCTGTTTCTCAGTGCTACTCTAACCCTTATGTTATTATCAGTTAACGGCCTTGCATTATTTGAGAAATATTTTTGTCATCCTTTCAGCTAAGGCATGTGATCTTCTTACCACATATGAGGGTGAGAAACACCATACTTCTCATAGCGCCTAACACATTCGGGCACATTAATGAGCTTTTTTAAACCACTGTTGAACTGGCGAGTTAGAGGACAACCGATTTGCGCAGAATCGGTTATCACACTCAAAAGAGAGAGTTGGGAGTAAGCACCTTAGGCAACCAGTGGGATGAAACTTGGTTTTTGCACAGTCCGACTTACCATAGGTAGGCAAACCTAAATTTTTATGTCGTGCATTCTTTGTACAACATGATTTCTGAGAATAGCCAGAGAGGAGGAGGGACACAACTGGTACCTTTTTCAGGTTCATCTCGGGGAGTCTGGTAGTTTTCCCACATATCCAACGATGAAGTCCGCTGGACCGAGACAAAGTGGAGTTTTTGCCTTGTAGCACGGCTATGCCGAAGAACATCCTTCCTTGAGACCTACACTAAATTGGTCCAACAGATTTTGATGTTGCGAGTGTATAGTATGGTTTTCATTGATTTAACAAGTGTGCCACTATTGCTAAAAGTCTGCTGGTGTCACCGTTTGCAAAGATCGTATCGAGATGAGGTACTCCTTCAGAAGGAGCCACTGCCTTAGAGTGAATTTCACTGAAGTCCCACACCAGAAAAACCAGCTCCTAAAATGGGTCACTTTCAATCTATCATTCTAGTCGGTCTATTTCACAGGTGTACAGTCAATTTAACTGCAACATCTTGGGTTGTTTTATGCTACCCCATAAGACATTAGGAGACATCACACACATTTGGACAAAAAAAATTAGAAAACTACGAAAACAACTTGTTCTTGCTCTCGACTCATGTACAACAAACTCATTTTCACTTAACAAGTCTCTTTTTTGCTCGTATTTGTCTCATAGAAAGCCGTTTATTTTTATGGAACAAACGAGGTCATTCTTGAGAACGAAACCCTACCATCGCTTGGTCGAGGGCATCCACTTCGCGTGCTCGTGATTCCGGTAGGTATCTGTTTTTTCCCTCTCCATCAATAGAGCGTCTCACGAACCTCTCATTCCAGCCTAATTTGCTAGCGGCCAAATGGTGTTTACATGATAGGCCAAAGCTAACGAAACAAGAATTATGCATAGTAACACATGGTATCTTAATGCTTATTGACGTTTAAGGCCTTGTCATAGCAGCTGTTTTCGTACAAAGAATATCGTCTCAGAAGAGACCTTTGAGTGTGCTGAAATGATCATGAATCTACTGAAAGACCGCTGGCTAAAAAATCACCTCGCAGAAAACAACGCTTTGGGTTCGTTTATTAGGTTTCTCTCCTAACCTAAAACAGCTGTGGAAAGTGAACAAGCACCCACTATCTCTAGTGAGGACAGGTTTTAATGCATCTTAGGACCTAAACCCAACGGTACGGTGCTTGCTGTAGGAATCTATTAAGAGAATTGCCTTTGTATATGTCTCATGGTACTAGGCTTAGTGCCCGAATTTTTTACTGCAGCCTTTCCTCACCAAGCATCCTAATAAGATTTAGTGCGGACCGCCAATTTTCTCCTGCAGAGCAAAGTTAATTTAAGAGAAGTGCTGCAGATAGACTTATCTGCTTATCTGCTGCGCTTATCTCACAATTATCGAGAGTTATTCCAGCCAACATCATTCTGAACCTTCTATGAGCTGAATATCAGCAGTATGGAATGAAAGTCACTTGTCCAACAACTGTACAAAATCCGTTTACTTGATTTAATATTGATTGGATGTTTCATGACAACTCTCAGTACAAATGAGACTTTGCTAGCGGTCACCGGCAACAAAGCAAAATCGAAACTTGAAGCAAAAACTTTGTCATAGCTTATGCAATGCCATACATATGATAATCCGGTCTGTAATCAGCCTTTAAGAATCAATGCTCACAGCTCACGTGTGTGCTTGACAGCTCAGTTGTTCTGGTCCAGGTATCGGTTACTGGGTACGTTTAGGCAGTTGTCGTTTCTACAGGCCTATAGGGTGACCACAAGCCCAGACGGCACCATAGCTAAGCCCCTATTCTTATGAACTTAGACCACTCGAAGGGGCAGTCGGACGTGAGTTTTGCTCTTGTTACAGATTATCAGCAGTGCGAAGTCGTGTGAGATTCAACGAATCCAACATATTTAGCAGCTAGTCACTGCTGAAATATCGAAACTATGTAGCGACTGCGGTAAACGGGGTAACCTGCACTATTAAGGCATTAACGTTCCATTCCAAAATTAAACCCGTATTTGTCTGCCATCTCTTGGATAATCAGCTGCGTTTTGGGTGAAAATGCTTATTGGTTGGTCAAGCCTTCCATTTCAGCCAGATATTTCACCGAAAGTAATTTTCGTCATTTAAAAGGATCCGCCTTTCGTCATCAAGACTGAAGACGGTTGGACCGGGTATAGTGTCGAAGTGTTTGAGAAGATAGCGGATGCTCTTGGTTTGGACTACGTATACATTGAACAGTTGGATCATATTTATGGTGTCAAGCTTCCAAATGGACACTGGAATGGCGTGATCGGAGAGATAGCTTCCAAGGTAAGAGGAAGAATTGTTTCAGTGGACGCAATATTTTGATAACTTGGACTTTCAACTCTTTCCTGTATAGTTGACGCTACTTTTAAAACCTCCGGGAAACTCCATTTTATGTTAGAATCTTGCTGGCCCGAACGTCTTTTTCATCGTCGGCGCTTACCGAAAGAAGGTTATCTGTGTTCCTTTAGGAGGAGAAAGGTCCAAAGATAGGTTTTCACAGAACTGACATATTATGGGAGTTTTGAGTCAGGTTATCTCAGAGTTAACCAAAACTGTCATGGGGCACATGTGCCTTTTGTTGATCAAATACATACGATATAGAGAGTCCCTCAGTTAGGCACAGGGACTCTTGACAATTAACTCACATTGTGGTAGCGGAAGCTGAATGAAACTGAATGATTTGTTACGGCAGAAGAGATGCACGGTTTTATTCACGTGTTCAGCTATGCCTTGAGAGCCGACAGAACTGATACGGGTCACGGAACAATCATCGGAATGTTGTCGTTGGTCCCACTCCGGGATTACTTGTAAGAGACCATCAGCAAGTACAGTAGAGTACAAGAATCAAATCAACCTAGACCAGTTTTAAAATAACAATAATAATATATTATAATATTAGTTATTATTATAATATTATATATATATAATATTATATATATATTATAATATTAGTTTACGTAATTCGGATGCACTGCGTAAATTGGCCCAGTTACTGCGTCAACCGTGAGCAAAGTTAAGGTGTATGTGCACAGTGATTCCACTCGGATGTGGAATGCTCCGAAGTTTTGCAGCGACTCAAGCACAATATTCTTACTTAATGCAGAACGGTTCTGCCTCAAGAATTCATTACAGCAGTGATGTGATTAGTATCCCGCTCTGGGGAAGGGAAGGTTGACCGTAAAATGCAGACTGTTTCGCTAAAACGGATTAGTGGGAACAGCGGCGATATGCCTGGCTTTTAGCAATAATTCTACCATCAGATAACATCTCAGCAAGCGTAATAGGTTTTCACACTAAGAGGGACGCCTGATGAGAAACTACATTTGAGTTCACAGTCAAGTTTATTGCCCTTCTTCGTGCAGGGTGATGACCTTCATTGAATAAAGTACTGTGTAGTTATAGATTCGTCTAGATTCGTTTGCTACCATGTCGCGTTCTATACTTCTTCTTGTTCCGTTTTGTATTGACCGTTATTCGTTAAAAAGACTAGGTTCTAACACATAATCAATCGCCCAAATTAAATTGTCGCTCACCTAGGTTGTTCGAATGTTTGAACAACCTGGTAGATCACACGATTTTATCTTATTGCTCACTGAAGTCACAGCAATCTATGGTGCCTTTTACAGCATGCAGACGTCGGTTTGGGTCCGATCGTTCAGGATGGTGAACGAAAGCTTGTCGTAGACTTTACGATACCGTATTACGTATCGGCTGGCCTGGCAATGGTGGTCAGTACAAAGACAGATCAGGAATTGGGGCCCTTCTTTTTCTTGGAAGTCTTCACAGGGTAAGACAACACAAATATCTGTTAATAAAGTGTATTCGCTTCAACAATTTGACCTGATCCCGTGCTTCTGAGTTAATATTACTTGAGTTAATATTACTTGATGCAGTTAAGAAAGGATCTGAGACATCAACATCGGGTCACGGATTGTTGTGTTACGTTTAATGGAGAAGTCTGGTCCCGACAGACTTAAACCAAGGTGCTCAGATGTGGCAGGACGCATTTCTCAAGTAAAATGCATCTAGAATTGCAAGTAGTATTGGCTCAGTCTTTCGAGGTTTTCATGACGTTCTTCTGCACATCAGATGCGTGGTGGTGTAGACCGTCGCGCAGGCAATATGAAGAAAGATCTCATTGAAAGCTCGCCCACTCTAGGTGCCCCACATCCTTCGTGATGACACCCAAGGAGCAGCTGAAGGATTGCAGGCGATGCAGAGAAAGTTGTTGGGAGAAACTTAAGGTAGCTTCCAGTTGAATTCCAAATTCCCAGAACCTGTAGGTTGAGAGCCCTTGAACAGCAAATCACCCTATTCCTCCATCCAGCGTTAGTTTCTCCTCCTTAGAAAATCATTCGATTGTAAAGTACCAGTTTTGTTGTCGGTGCTGCTTAACATAATGAAATTTCAGAAGACAAGCAGTTCACACCAAAGTTCTGTTGAACGAACGATTGGTGGAAGCATTGACCACCTGTCCTAGATCCTCTAA
Source organism: Clonorchis sinensis (assembly GCA_003604175.2). Classification (NCBI taxonomy): domain Eukaryota; kingdom Metazoa; phylum Platyhelminthes; class Trematoda; order Opisthorchiida; family Opisthorchiidae; genus Clonorchis; species Clonorchis sinensis. The sequence goes on from CM030370.1 coordinate 55,129,583, forward strand.
GACAGCCTAACCATAATTTGAAAGGTCAGCAGCGCAAGACGCACGACTGCGCGTTATACAGGCTGCAAGACCTGCTTTTGCATATTTGTTAAAAACCTGTAAAAATTGAGCCTCTTGGTGTTAACTGTCGTTGATATTGTTCAATCCATTGTGCTTGTCTCTAAAAAAGACTTGCCAAAAATTAACACGAATGATTATGCGTTGTTTTGTAGTTAAAGACCGCAGCTGCCAAAAATTTTTCTCAGAAAGTCAAAAATGGGTATGATACCGGGTATAGATTTTTCGTCCACTTATACGTCTTCAAAACTCACGTGAAATGAATCCACGACATTTTCTGTGACTGCCATGTAGGCAGAATAATTCTCTGGAACCACCTATGAAATACGCGTCATTCTGTCGGTCACGTTTATACTAAACCACTTTCACGAAACAATTTTTCCACCCCAAAACAGTGTAAAGTCCTGATGCCTAGCTAAGATTCAGATGACCCTCATTGCTAGAAACTTTACCTGGACACCTATGTTTCCTTTCTGTTCTTCAAAACGAGTACTCTTGCTGAATTCTCCGTCTACTACACTCATTCATTTGCATTTTTTGAGGTAACAAATTAAAATCAGGCGAAATCCCGCCAATCGCCGTACACAGACGTATCTCAGCGGGGTCATTATTCTGAGCATTTGACTTGTTCTGCCATAAAGGTTATTTACGAGTAAGTTATGTATATAATTTAAACATTAACTGTTCTCATTTGTTTCACCAGCCCAGTGTGGATCTGCTGCATCACTGCCGTTGTGTTTGTCAGCCTTCTTGTCTATGCTCTGGATCGCTTTTCTCCGTACAGTTTTCAAAACCAAGCTCTGAAGGACAATGGTGCATCAGAAGCTGGCACCATGTTCACTCTCAAAGAGTCTGTGTGGTATGTGTTGGGGGCGTGTACGCAACAAGGTTAGTTCGGATAATTTACATTTGTAGCTAGGTATTTTTCCTGCTCACAGAAAAGTTTGTTTAGCGTAGACGGCTGCCCGAACTCAGGACTCCCCCGGATTCTTAACTCAGTTGCCCATTGCAAGAGGAACTTTTGTGTTCAGGTCGCACATCTAGGTATACCGTCTGCGGTAAAAAAATATTCTGCCAGTCACACTGGATTTAGTCTTCAAAATCAAACAACTCTAAAGGCTAGAATCAGTATCTTTGTACTTTTTGGCAGCTGCCGATAATCAGACACATGCGCAATTACGCTGTGTTAAACTTCTTCCCTCACATCACGTCGGACGCACATGCGACAGATTTGACTTCACCGTGAACACCCTCGGTGCCGTTGCAAAAACGATATTTAGGCTAACTTTAGTTAGCTGTCCGGAGTTTAAAGTCTCAGGACATATATCACTTAGTCATGCAAGGAGCTAACCGAAACTGCTCGTCACTTTCGCTTTCCCACAATTACTCACTGGTAACACGAACACCTTTGAAACAATATCACAATCTGACCTCTTAATCCACGCACATTACATATACTCGTTATCAGCAACAGCACTGATGCTTCAATGCCATACAGCCATAATTCATTAGAAAGCTGCATTGTGGAGAAACGAATAAAATTTGATGGGGAAGGGACTTAGAGCCAGGCTGCCACGATAACTTCGGGGCGCCTGCACCTCTATATACTAATTCGGACACTCTGGATAGCAGCCACATCTTTCAGCGTCTCCAACCACGCACAGGAGGTATCAAGTGAACACCATAATGGAAGGCGAGCCGTTCTGACAGACTTTCCGTAATCTGTTTTATACTTTTCTGTCAGGTGAAAGGTGGGTCAGCTCTCTGCTTACGCCGCTCCAGAATGGATACGAAAATAGCACTTTTTCGGCAAATGACGATTCGGCGTGCGCAATACATGGCAAAACTACAGCAGCTATTAATGCTGGGAACGTTGTCTGATTAAAGACCCTGTTGCATAACCAAATACTAATTGTTCCTATTTGTTCTACCGAAACCAGCTAACATGGAGCGTGGTTTTGTGACATCGGCTGCTTCTGAAATTCAGGAAGACTACCGCCTTGCCATCATATTTGCCTCAGACTAGCACACGCGACCCAAGCCCCAGAGATCTTTCACACTAGATTCGTAACTTAAACAACTTCCAAGTTGAGCAAATCGCTTTAGAACCGTAGTGCTTTCCGCTAGACTCTGGGTGACATAACACGTTAAAAAGTAGTCAATAGAAGGTATTTTGAACGGTTCAGCTAGTCCACAGAAGACCTTGAAACGAAACGGTCATCTAGACTGCTAGATAGCAAAACTGGCGACGGGCTACGTGCTCAGTTTTCAGTGACAAGATTAGCAGTTCATTAGAATTACTTATGTCTCCGAGTTTTCCTCATCGGAGTTAGAATCAGTGAGTAAGCCCTCATTATTAGCACCTGAAAATTCGTTCTGATGGTTACAATTGCCTCCATATACATAAGTGGCTACCGGCAATGGTAGTCGATTCATACACAAGCGAAAATCAAGCAAATGATTAGCTGCCTCGAGTCACTTGATCCATAGCTAAACATACGACTGCTCCAAACAGGCTGCTTAGCAAAGGTATGCATCAATTGCTGCTCATGGTTCGACGACCTAGTGGGATAAGCTTGGTCACACGGACCTTGTGGTTCGCGGTTCAAACTTCAGACACGTCGTCCGCCTTCTTTCCAACTTGCCCTGTTGGCGCATTTCTTCTTAGGACACTACCGCTTTTCCAGCATAAAAATATGATTAACTAAGATGAAAACAATTTAAAGTTCCGAGTGCGAAAAGTCTAGGATATGTATAAATACCCAAGACTATTGTTAAGTTTGAATCGAGATTTCCGAAAACGCAAATGTCGACTTCCTGCCACACTTTTCTTCGAACAAGTGATGCGGGTCGTCAGAAACAGGTTGTGGGAAGAAAGACAGGTCAATGGGGGTATGTGGATACGTTTTGTGATGCTATTGTGTGATGTTCATTTTCGTGTTACCACCAGTATTATCTATTGTTATGTTCCTCCTAGATCCCTCTGAACCTCATGTTATTTTCCAACTGTTTTCTGTTTTCGTAATGCTGATCAGTATGTGTCTCATTGGAGAAGTGCTCAAATAAGTGTACAAGCGAAATATTTAAATATCTATCCTCAACATTTTTGACACCACCGCTTCTAGTCATCAGTTCAGCGATTTGAACGAATTCAATGTTTTTCTAGAAATAAAAGATACATTGTGGCGTTTTATTTTCAGGTAATCACATGTTATCTGTAATAATATGCATCTGTTTTATAGTCAAACCGTAAAGTTTTACTAAGCCTGTTTATTGGTGTATTCCAACCATAAAGTGTTCTACTTTCAGGAGAAAGTCTCGACCCACGCTCCACCTCAACTAGAATCCTGATCACCGGCCACTGGATTTTCGTTGTGATTATGGTGTCCATGTTCTCCGCCAATCTATCCGCGAGGCTCACCGTCTCGGGTCTGAAAGAAGAAATCAAATCATTAGAACAACTCGCTGGACAGACAGAAGTGAAGGTAAACGAAGCCGTCCTTTTGGCACACCTGAAGGTGTTTATATTCCTACAAGAGACTAGCAAAAGAAAGCAAAACCTAATCTGACTTTTTGTTTTACGGCATAATCGATTACTTGTAGTGAGAATGCGTAACTAGGTAAGGCTACTAGTGAAAGGAAGAAGGCCTTCGCTGCGGAGTTGTCTATTTGAGAACGCCAACTTAACAGTTACAGACTGTTGAACAGGGGAGCAAAACTCTCATATGCATCTCGTTTACAAAACTGAATATCCACCTTCTCCTTGAACGCGTCTTCCTGAGCTTTTTCTAGATATTCGTTGACTGCTACTCAACTTCAAGCAAATGCTACAAAGAGACTCCACAAATTCCGTAACAGATCTCACTTTTCAAGAGATGCAAAGCGGATTTACGAGAAGATGTGCTACTCACATGCCGCATCAGTAGTATCCACCGTTACACTAGCATAGTAAAAATGAAAAAACTCACGATCCATCCCAAAATGGTATTCTTCTATGTCTGCTATTGCACTGAACCTATAGCGAGTCTTGGAACCGAACTCGAGTTAATGAAACGTAATAATCCACAGTCGTGTACAGTTGCCTGGCGGCGTGTGAAAGAGTATAGCCGAATAAACGCACGTCGGTGCCTATTCCTTTGATTGCTCGTTCTGTGCATCATACCAGGTCGTTTTGAAGCATGTTCTCCGTACACATGGAATGGTCGAAAATGGCCGATTCTCTGTCAAAACCTCTGAACACTGTCCTCGTAAAGTCACCTTTGGTGGTTTTTCAAATGGCAGAATTTTTTGGAGGTCCATCAGTTCGAGTGGTCCAGAGAACGCATGTGTAACTAGCATAATTTTATCAGACATATCTATTCCAAAGGTTTCGAATGGTCGCAAACACGGAAACAACTCTCGAACTGAGTCCCAGGTTATCAGAAACATATCGACCGACAATTTGCAAATACTTTCAAACTGTTGGCTCGAGTCCCAGTGTTTTACAAGGCGGATCCATGACTAAGGATTCCCAGAGCCATGATTAAGCAGTCTTGGGTTTCGGAGCTACGTTTGTAAGTGCTGTCAGTTTACCGACATGTCAGCAAGATTTTGGTAGTCCAAGAATTTTTATCCAAGGTGTTCACTTTTGAGACCCTATAAAGCTGTCAAAATGAGCGGTCCGAGGATTTGAAAAATCACTCCCAAGAAGTGTTAGCTCTTGAAGGTCCGCTTATCAGATCACTGCTGTAACCCACTGTGGAACATGAGTGCTTCGTTTTAGATGCTGGACGTTCACCCACAAGCAAGAGCAAAAAACGCGAAAATTCAAATCTGTTATACCGTTATACTCACTTACCTCATCTTTCTTCTAAAAAGTGTAATCCATTTACAACGAGAATAACCTGAGAGTATCAGTTAGGAGTTTTTCCGTTGACTTGAAAAATAGAGTTGACCTGAGTTCTTAAGAATGAGATGCTGTTTAAGACATATGGACAGAAATTTACAAGGGTTGAAACAGGAGCCATCACAACTGTATAAATATGCTCCGTTTCGAAAACGTCGCAAATCTGTTCTGCGTCAACCGCGGCCTTCCCCTCTTTCTTTAACACTCATCATGATGAAATTCTCTTCCCATTGTTAGTACACCCTACGAAGTGACTCGGCGGAATACGCTTTCTTCCGCAAAATGTATGAGGTTGAGGAATCGCTATTCAGAATCTGGAGATATTTGTCTTCAAACTTGAGTGAGTTACTTAAACAAATCACTGAATATCCTTCCGTAAAGAATAGCCAACACAGACTTTGAGCTTCTATCTCAACGCTACTCTATCAATCTTTCAAGCTGAATTCAGCTCCAACTACTCGGTGTGGCAATACCCTATCACTGAACGTTACGGCACAATCTTCAAACGAATGGAGGAATGGGGCTTTACCCAAGACACTGTGGATTCACTTGCCCATGTGCGAAAAGGTTGGGTTGTTTTCATGGAATCGTCGTTGGCCGCCTATCACATTGCCTCTGCGTGCGACTTGAAGGAGCTTGGTGAACGGATTGGAAGCTGGGATTACGGGATTGCGCTGCCATTAAAGTCGTTTCTAACTCCCAATATGAACAGCATGTGAGTTGGAAACTAAAGAAGCATAACACTACTTCGTGCGCTTCTAGATGAGCATAATGCTTGACCGAGAATTTTGCAAAAACCTAAATGTAAAAACTTGCTTTCAGATGATTTTTAACGCCCAGTGGAAACTTTATGGACACTTTACTAATTTTATGGAATGAACATATCCTTGTGAACGAGAAGTTTAACGATATGGGACATTGACAGAAATTTGTGTTCCACCAAAAATATACCTGTGAGATATTCTTTGGCCGCTGTACATATTCGCCCCATTCCTCCTCCCCTCGCGGACTGCGAGAAGAGAAGTCGATGTGCAAACAAGCGTAGATGTTCAACTACAGTTCACCTGAACGAGTGCTTGGTATCCCAATCGGATTTACCGGCCAATAGTAGTGATACCATTAGACAACCCTGCAGGTGGTTTGTACTAAGCCGAGTGTGATGCTGTACGCCAGCCACTGACCATCGAGCGCTAGAAAAATACGATCGCCTATAAAACAGGAACAATAAAATGGTTGGGTAGTGGAATCATAACATGACCTTGGATGTGGTCAACAAATTCAGATGCAATTATACTAATAAGGACAGACAGACCTACGATATTCTGTCTGCCTCATAGTAGAATTTGGGGAAAAGTTGCTGATTGACCGGCCACCTGTTGATTCCTGCCGACGGACGATCTGTACACACTAAAAGTGCGGCAGAACTTATGGCTCTTGTAGTTCCTGAAGGGAGACTGATCGATTTGTTGTACAATGTTCCTACTAGGGCTTTAGCGCCCCACCGTCCGAGTTGAACAACCTTCGGGATACTTCTTGGGAAAAAACAGAGGAAAATAAATCCACACGCATGCGTGCACCATAGTTGTCGCTTCGACGTTGTGTAAATCACCGTTGAGGCAATCCTCGTCTTATTTTAGCGAAACAAACGGACAACAATGACTGTTTGGTGAGACACTTAGTGGATATAGAACGACAGATGTATTGTAACCGTTACGTTGCATCCTCATCAGTTTCGCGGCCTAAATGGCATTAAGAATAGGGCACCTGTCTTTTTATCCGCAGGCTAAACGATAGTATACGAAACGATACCCTGGAATTATTGTCCCAGCTGTTCAGTTCTAAGCCCAGTCGTTTTTGTCCAAGGGATGTAATCGACATGGGAGCGAAAATCAATGGCTGTTTCACAGTGCTCACGCATTCTAACGTCCTTCTTTTAATCCACTTTTGTGGTCGTCTGGTATCACAACCTACGTTACTTGAGTGCCCTAATTACTGTGGTCAACCCACAGGATTTACATGACAATGCCGAGATCATTGGGCACCCACTTTACGGGTCTCACAAGTTGCGGCAGATTTTTGGCGGGATAGAATAGTTCAAGCGGAACTGTGTGTGTGAGGAGACCTTGGAAAATGTATGGCCTTGGGTTGACTTGAGGACAGTGGACTGAATAAAACGCATGACTGCAGCGGTACTCAATTTTAGTCAGATAACGCAGATGACAAGAGACCGAGTGTTTTCGGTCCTTGTACTAGTGTGCAGTGAAGACCTTCTACTGCATAATTTTACGTTCGTCCAGGTACTAATTCACTACTTTGACCACTGTCTTGCAGGATACTCCACTTGAAGGCGGAGAATATCCTGGATGATCTGGAACATAAATGGTGGTCTACGAACATCACAGGCTGCCCAGAACCAAGCGCGAGCATCGGATTTGGGCTGGAACAAGTGGGTGGTATGTTCATAATTTTGGCATGCGGATTTCTGTCTGCGGCACTCATCCTGGGCATGGAACTACTGTTCTATCGTGTCATTCTGAAACGATTGCGGAAGGGAGTAAGTTGAAATGCTTGTTAGTCGTGCGCAAGCAAATTTTTAAAGCCGTGTGTGATTTATTACCGAACATCACTGCATCACTTTAGAGACAACTGACAGCCTTTTAAATAAAAAGAACCGGTCCCATCGTTATTGAAACATGACTGTTGAACTTGAGTTTCATTTCGTAGACTCCGCAAAAGTGCTGGGGACTACTGCAACCATGACATCTTTGGAATTTTATTCTTTGGGGCTTATTCAGAGAGTAAATTGGACTGAGAACTGGTGAGATAATAACTTCAGGATAATTTTACAAGATTCCTGTCTAGATTTCAAGGCAGCCTTACTTGTAAGCAATCCATATGAACTGAATAAGCTCTTAATGATCAGGTTTTCCTTGAGGATTGCTCCCAAGTCACGAGGGATCTTTGTACATTCCAGAGTAGTCACAGTGCTCAAATCATTACGGTAAAGTCAAATACTCTTATTTGTACACGTATTTAAGGATTTCATGAACCGTCATTCTGGACTGGCATCGCGAACAAAAGACCAAGTCTGTGGTTTTGTAGAAGTCATGACAAAGACACCGCGACGATTCGTGTGCGTATATCTGTATGTGTTTTTGCCAACTGCCGTCTTCGTTGTAACTTGAGTTTGACTGTTTGTTGTTTCTCCGAGCTAAACTACCGTATCTCCCGAAATAATCCGTCGGTCGATGAAAAATCTCTGCTACCCCTATTGAATCTCATCAAACCTATTTCGTACTTAAAAAGCGATCGGTGCATATGTTTTGCCAAACACTCATTCGCAAATCAAGTTGAGGGTTGATGATCAGCTCAAACCAACCCGAGACCCCTTTTTCATCAGCTTTCTAAGCAATTTTCAGAACGAAAAAATGCTTTTTCGCTAAAGCTATTAGATGGCCATTGGTTGGGACATTAAGCTGATACGATTTTGGACAAGAGAGTTAGCTGAACTTTGGTTTAGTTTCCGGTCAACATCCAGTTAACCTGCAAATGAGCATTTTTCAAGTCATGTCAGTACTCTGCTCCAAGTCTTTTTTTACAAAGAATTACCTTGGTGCTTTCGCTATTTTTCCTTACTCACTGGTCGAACCTGTCCGGAGCCCCGTGTTTCACTTCAGTGTCACGACTGAAAATCTTACGATGCTCATTGTGGATAAATTTGAGTCTTGAACATACCTTGAATATATGAAGCCCAAGCGGTGCCTCAATGTTAAAACGTTCGAACCTTTAGTGATAACCGCCGTTTATGCAGTCATACGTCAACATTTCAGCAAGGCTAGTCAATGGCTCCCTCTTGAGTCTCTTTGTCCATGATTTTGGTGTGTGAAACTATCTTTTACCTATTTGCTCCATTCTCCAAGTGACCATGGGCGCATTAGAGCACCAATTCCTCACCGTAACTAATCAGTACACATCTAAGGTCACCTTGAGAAAAGGTGAGTTATCAAGAAAAAACGGACTTGGAAGTTCATGAGGTAAGGTCTGACCTCTTCATAACACATATATTTTACCCTTCTGAAAACTGTGGATTCTGAAGTTCTATCAGATACTATATTTACGGTAAATTTTAGAACAAAACTGCCCCGATGGATGACGAAAAGCCAGCAGACAAGGCGGATGCACGCGGAGCACAGGGCGGAACCCCACCGCCCGCTCTTGTGGTGACTCCTCCAGACTGTGTTAACGTCAACGATGACTCGAGTGCACCACCACCGTATGCGCGAAATCCATGATTGGTCCTTCGTGAATAATTTAAGGGCAGGTGCACAGGTGCATCGCCATTTTCAACATCGCCGTCACCAATGCCATCGTTTAGTGCATTTGTAAACGATGATAAAGGCAACAATTCTTTTATGCATTTACTGACAGACAGTTTATTTCAGTTTCAGTCTTCGGAATTCCCACAGTGTTCTTGTCATCGGCTGCCTTTTTCATTAAAAAAAGATTGCCTTTATTACATGTAGGTAGATTTAGGAAAAGAATCGGAGTTACTTATCAGGCATTTTTCTCACACGTCTATCTCAGATTATGTTTTTTGTTCTTCACATACAACATTTCAAAACCCTCAAAATTTTTACACACTAAACTGATCTTTTAAATCATGTGGAGGCCTATGAATTTTTCTGAGTAAATCTGGAGTCATTTCACTTCACATACTACGGAACCCCTCCAATAGTTCACAGCCATTCATACTCAGTGATGTCCACACCACCTTGAGCCTAGGCTGGCAGAAAATCGAATTATGCTCATGTGTGCTTTCTCCACAAACTCTTGTGTGGTTTCGGGAACTCACTACATCAATGCAAACACAAGTAGCTTATTTAGAGTGTGATCCTCCTTTCAACTGAATCTTGATACCGGAAAGCATCCCCTCTTTCAAGATTGACCAATAAGACCCATGTCATACGAAACCGGCGCATCTAAGGGTAAACGGCTTTTGTGACAGTACGACGTAATTTTTTATTTAGTGTTAACTAAGTCCTTCCTTTCACCGTGACAACTTAGAGCTCTATAGTGTTCGTCACTCTTGGTTATCTAAGAACTAAGAGAATAAAAGAAAACCATCAAAGCAGACAGTTAATCACAACGGTATTTCTCTTATCTGTCAATCCAAATTTGACGAGTTGTTTTCACCAAGTCGGGTCAAGTCACGAAGTTTTCTGTTGGTTGATTAGAAGGTAGTTGATCTGTTCGCCCAGTCTGACAGCTGGTTTGCCTACATTCCTTCGCCAGTTGGGGAGACATCGTCAGTACGCAGTTGAGTGGGTACTTTCTCCGTGTCCAGCTGCATTTATATCGTTTTTCAAGAGTATCTAGTATCTGTTATGTGACTGGACAATTGGATATACCTTTCTTCTAATATTATTGGCCCAATCGTGATTTGCGCCGCTTTGTGGTCTGTATGCTTCGTATTCCCTCAGTTGGTTGGGTGGCTCCTCGGGGTAGTTCAAGCCTGATTTCGACTGGTCCGTTCCCGGTGTGTGTTGCGTTGTGGTTTTTTTGTGAGCCTAGGCTAGCAGAAAATCGAATTATGCTCGTGTGTGCTTTCTGCGTAAACTCTTATATGGTTTCTGGAACGCAGTACTTCAATGCAAACATAAGAAGCCTCTTTAGAGTGCGATCCTTCCTCAACTAACTCTCGCCAACGGAAAGCATCCCCTCGTTTATGATTGAGCAGCGTCGCACGTCAAGATTGACCAATAAGACCCATGTCATACGAAACCGGCGCATCTAAGGGTAAACGGCTTTTGTGACAGTACGACGTAATTTTTTATTTAGTGTTAACTAAGTCCTTCCTTTCACCGTGATAACTTAGAGCTCTATAGTGTTCGTCACTCTTGGTTATCTAAGAACTAAGAGAATAAAAGAAAACCATCAAAGCAGACAGTTAATCACAACGGTATTTCTCTTATCTGTCAATCCAAATTTGACGAGTTGTTTTCACCAAGTCGGGTCAAGTCACGAAGTTTTCTGTTAGTTGATTAGAAGGTAGTTGATCTGTTCGCCCAGCCAGGCAACTGGTTTGCCTACGTTCCCTCGCCAGTTGAGGAGACATCGTCAGTACGCAGTTAAGTGGGTACTCCGTGTCTAGCTGCATTTATATCGTTTTTTCAAGAGTATCTAGTATCTATTATGTGGCTGGACAATTGGATATACCTTTCTTCTAATATTATTGGCCCAATCGTGATTTGCGCCGCTTTGTGGTCTGTATGCTTCGTATTCCCTCAGTTGGTTGGGTGGCTCCTCGGGGTAGTTCAAGCCTGATTTCGACTGGTCCGTTCCCGGTGTGTGTTGCGTTGTGGTTTTTTTGTGAGGGCGGTTTCTAATTTTGGTAGTTTCCTTTCTTTACCCTGATTCAGCCTGATTGTTTATTTTTGTTTGTCTGCCTCCCTGTCCGTGGTTCCGTAAATATTTTACTTGCTGTGGTCGATAGAGTGGGCCGATTTCGATGTACTTCTTGATGGTCTTTTCAGTGGAGTGCCATGCTTCCAAGAATTCGCGTTCTTTCTTTGTTCTCGCTTGAGCCGAAATGTGATCAGTGCTCCAGTCGAATTTGTGTCCATCTTGATCTCCGTGCACGGAGACGAGTGAAAATTGGTCGTGTCTTTTGCTTGCAAGTTCGTATTCATGTATTCTGGTAGAGAGCTTCCTTCCTGTTTGCTCCACATAGTGTTAGTCACAATCTCCGCGCTGAATCTTCTACACGACGTTAGTTCTCAACATT